>JASANF010020722.1:0-60626 GCA_030248245.1 Trissonchulus sp. WLG1_4 | reverse complement strand
GATTGCCAAATTTAGTCCGTAAGTTATACGTTAAAAATTCTTCAAAATCACGTCATCAATTGAAGAACTTCAAAATTCTTCTTTACTTTTTCGCAAAAAAGACTCAAACGTAGTAATAGAAACTGCCTTAGTGTTTGCAGTGAGGAACTGAAGTGTCACAGTTTTGACACACTCACTCGAGCTGCAACAACAGAGAGCGTATTGTGATGACTTTCACCATGAAAAAACAAAGCCCTTATTTTTCTCCGCTAAAGCTTTCTTCGCTGTATAATTGTTGGCTTCGTGTTCTTTGGTGGGTGTTCGCGACCTTTGTATTTTCAATGGGGCGAATTTCCACAGTTGTGCCAGAGATTATGGGTGGATTACACGAACGATAGTTCCGGGCTGCTTATGGTTTCCCGTTGCCTAGTCGCATGTGGTTAACAGCTGAAATCGAAACGCAACTAGCCCGCAACTATCCATTCGTGTTAATCTCCCGTTAGAAAATGCGCAATATCATTTTCAGAGCAAGTATGGTACAATAGTCTAGCTTGGTTAATGTTGGGAATATTTCCGATTGCGGTCCTTGCTTCCTTTTATGCAGCTGCTTTATATGTACTTTATGCTATAACTGTGTTATAAAAATATCGTCTGACTACCAATTATTATGTATCATGTTTGACATTGTGCTTGGCTTTTCAAGCCAAATAGAAATCGGAAATGTTTGCAGAATTTTAAACTTAGTTTTTGTCATGGATCTTAGCGCCACGTCGAACCAGATTACATACTTACACTTCACAGATTATGTTTGTAAACTTGTTTGAAATTAAATATACTGGTTTTGTTGCAGCATTGAGAAAACAAGTTTCGCATCACAAGTTTTTATGCAATCTTAGATTCGCTTCAGAAACTCTAATTTATTAAACTTAAACTTAAACTTCTTAAACGTGATAATTTTAATTGAAAGTGGCATTTGTTTTTTTAGTACATGTGAAATGTGTAATTGTTGGCGGCACAAACCGATAGAATCGAAGTTTTCTAACACTTGCGGCTAAATCATGGTAGGTGACCCGGTTTTTCGGTGTAGCATGTTGCATGGCGATTCGAAGTCGCAGGCAATTAATTAAGTCTCTGATCCTTGTTGAGGAAAAATACTACGAATACAGCACAACAGATAATGTAGGTGGCTCGGTTCAACTGCAATATCTAGACCTGCTACATATTTTTACAGTACCGACCAAAATTGTTTGCTACTGACTCCGGAGTCCAACCGGAGTCAGAGTCACTTCAGTGCCGTCACGGAGTCAAGGAATACAGTTATACTTTGACACCGTAATCAGGTGACTCCGACTCCTCTTTGACGCAATTGTGGTTCGTTACCTACTGTACCTTACGAGGCACACTGTGTGTACATCATAACTGAGCATTTGCTGTGACATAATTGTTACGCCGTTCTTATTTCTTGTTATTATTTGTTGTACTACATACAGGCTACAGCTATTACAGTCAATTCAATTGTTTGTAGTCTACATTTATTTTTGACAGATTTTTTGTACTTTTAGCACTAATTTGATATGGTTTGAGCGTTAGCTGATTACATACAAGCTCGTTGCTAATATTTTTTTTCGGCTGATGAATGTGGTCGATTACAGCTTTCTTCTCAATTCTCTTTTATCTTGGGTTGAAGAATAGTCAGGTTAAGAACTGATATCCTAAAGTGGAGCAATTTAGTTTTTCCCTCTTTTGTTTTCGGATTCAGTCAACCATACTAGAAATGTTAAAAAATGTGAGTATACAGCGGCAATGCCAAAAACACCGTTCCAAAAAAATCTGGTCGCAATGTTTTGCTATTGCACATACATAGGTCATCTAAAGTAAAGTCAGTGTTGTTTTTTTACAGTGCGATTTTGCTAGGACCAAGAGTACAAAAATAGAACTGAATATACAAGCATACCACGTCAGCACCTGTTTTTGCATGGGGCATAGTGGCATTTTCAATTTAGGAAATGTTACAGTCTTTGATTATGGGCTTAAAAAGTGGCTGGTCTTGTAATACCTACTCTATTAACTGTAGCTTGTAGTGCAATAATAAGAATCTGGAAAAGGTAGAGTACGTTTGTTGACGGCGATTGTGTAAGTGTAATGGGTTGGTATGTAATAACATTGAACCAGAACACGACACTCGTTTGAGATGACGTATTGGCAGGAGGATCACTATAAACTATTGTTATCAATTCTTTGGGGTTTTATAGTCAGGATCTAGAACTTTTCTAACCGGGGATTGTGATATCATTAATCCTGTAATAATCAAAATTAATAAATAAATACCACACTGCGGTTACTCGTAATCGGTTAAGTCCTAAGGGACGTAAATGTCGCTTAGAATGATAACACCAGGGCCCGGTTTCATAAAAAAGCACTAATAACTAATAACTAATTATTAGTTATTAGTCCGCTAATATTAGTAGCCTAATATTGCGTTTCATAAAACTTAGCTGCATTCAAATATTAGTTATTAGTACTAATGCTCTAATATTTGAATGCAGCGGCCAGCTAAGCTGCTCGCTGCCCAACAGCAGGCTGATCCGTGCGCGCGCTTTGCACACACACTTGTGTGTGTGTGTTTGTGTGTGTGTTCACTACCTCTGTTCATTTTTTGACTTGATTTCATTTTTATTAGCTATTAACGTGATTATTGTTGCTAATTAATTCCTTTTTTGTGTCACATTATTCGTATCAACAATTTAACATCATTTTTGGTTCCATGTTATGTTTGATGCTGCTACATTAACCAAGTTCATAGTTTTTACACAGTTTATAAAAATTGGGAGTCACAAGACGATCCGTAATTGAGTGGAGTGGTCTTCGCGTCTGGTTGAGTCAAGTTAAATAATTATATACAGTCAGCTTGTTATGGAAGTCAGTTTTGGTTGCCATTTTTTTAAGTCAAATAAAACAATGACGCCAAATTTGAACTGTTTATGTACTTTATAAAATAGACAATTGTCAGACATCTGCATTAGCTGTTTGCCTGCATTTATAACTTGGCCACATGGCACATTCCTTTGCCGGATTGAAGGGTTAGTTTTTGTCCAACTAAACGGTTGAAAAATTGTGCTAAAAATGCCATTCCTAAACCGTCTAATTGAGGGGATAATTGCGTAATTGATAAAGTTGTGTACTTAACAGGAATAATATCAAAGGAGAGGTGAACAAGAAAAAGACACCGAAAAATCGAAACTACGAAATTAACGCTGAACTAATATAACAATTACGGGTAGGCTTCAACTAATAACTAATAATTAGTATATTAGTTCATTAGCTCAAACATTATTGTTTTTATGAAACCCAAGCAGCCTAGGGCACTAATAATTGAGCACTAATATACTAATGAATAATAACTAATACACAAATATTAGTTCATTATTTATGAAACGCTAATGTTTCAGCTAATGAACTAATATTCACTAATATTCACTAATATTTACTAATATATCGTTTATGAAACCGGGCCCAAGGGCCCGGTTTCATGAACAATGAATTGCGATTTATTAGTAACACTGGTGCAACATCGAAAACCCAGTATAACTTGACCTTTACACAATATTTCTGCTGGAAATTTTAATGACAGATAGCCAATATGTTACACCACATGTGGTTCAAATCTCAAAATAATCAAGTTATCCAGTGAAATCTATAGCTAACTTGAAGTCATTCATTAGTTGCAAATATAAGTGATTTTTTTAGAACCACTAATATTTACTAATATTTGGGACTAATGAATGACTTTGACTTAGCTAGACTTTTGTCTGCGTCAAGCAAATGTAACAAAAGTTTACACACACATTATCTAACATATTGGCAATATGTCGTGAAAATTTTCAACAGAAGGATTAAGTTAACGCAAAGTTATAACTTATTTTCTAGCTTATATCAGTGTTACTAATGAATCGCAATTGATCTTTTATGAAACCGGGCCATACTGGAGTACATAAGAGTGAGACACTATTATGTATACTCTTGATGACACCTTTCTCATAGTTCACTGTATAGTTTACGTTTGTCTTGTTGTAGCCGCTTCCGGTTTTGAAGTGGCTTTTGTATAAGCGTCTCAGAAATGTTTAAGCAAGAGCTTAAAGGAGAAAATTAGCTCAACTTATTTAAATAGAAGCGGTTACGTACAAAGTTGTATAAAATAAACTGACTTTTCTCAAGAGCGCCACGAAGTTTCCAGCTAGTTACATACATACGTATCTATTTTACAAACGCTAACTTTAAGTACCTCATGCTTAACAGTTTTGAATTTTAGGATTTTGGTAAGGGGGGCATCCACGACAAAATTGGCAATTTCTGGAATTGAAAAAAGTAGATAATATCTGCAGTCTAATGAGGATTTCAGAAATCAAATATTGTTTAAGACCCAAATTATACTACTACTCACTTTGAAGATTAACTGTATTTCTAGTGTTGAATATGGTTGTCTATATTTTTATCGGTTTTGAGCAACGGCTTAGTGGCTCTTGACTTTGGCCCTGTATATTTTGCAAGGCAGTGTGTAAGATGTAAAAAATTCTACCAAAAAAGTTTCATATAGAGTTTTTCTGCTTTTAGTAATACGAGTGACATAGTTATGAACTGTACTACTGTAAATCACGATAAAATATTTAACATTTTACAGGGGGATCAATTTATTGTATACTATAGAAATCCAGTTGCTTTTTATTAATTGAGTTGCTTTTCGCTTTTACTTCTATGATATATAAAGGTATGTGTTTATCCGCAATGAATGATATTTTATTATTTATTTATCTGATATTGATAAATATTGTTTCTATTCTGCATGTTATTTTTTCAAGACCACTCTTTCTGATTTTTTAAATTCATATTTTGAAGTGTTGACTAAAAGTTTTAATTTCAACTCTAACTGACGATCGCTTTTTTACCGCTCGTTTGTAGTGACATTTGACAATTCAGGTTATTTTTGACGGTATTGACTGACATTGTTATGGTTGACAGTGACATTAGTTTATAAAACTTTTTAAAGCAGTACGATACTGATTCCAATATCTGTACTAATATATTATATCAAGAGTACAGTTTCTAATATTTGTCAAGTATTTCTGTTGTTGATTCACTTCAGTTTATTTTTAGTTTAAAGAGCATTCAATATTACAGTTTATAGTTTTTATAGGGTGCAGCTTTTTTCAAGACATCCAACATTAATAATAATAATTAATTTTTATTAATAAGTTGGCGCTTGTTTGTTTTCTTAAGAACGAAGTTATTTTGGATGAAGAATACACACGTATATGTGGCTTGCAAAAATTAGACATAATAGTGTCACCATAAGATTGGGAGAAGAAATACGGATCTATAAGTTATCTCTACTCATTATCGAGACGAAATATTGATTATATACAACGAATCAGGACATATCTATATCTGTAGATACCTACATTACCGACCAAAATTACTTGCTACTTAATTTCATAGTCAACTTGCTACTTAATTTCGGAGTCAAAGTCTATTGTTATTATTACTTTTACTCCGACTCCCTTTGATTTCGGAGTCAGTAATTATTTAACTTACATACGCACTTTATGTTCATGCATGTGTAGTTTTTTGCGCCTCGGAATAAAGTCATATTTGGACCAACTCTAAAGAAATGGCAGTGATACAACTTTTATAGAACATAAAATTGTGTTCGAAAAGGGTCCCATTTTGTTGTCAAATGTTTTCGTTTCATGTTGTTTAGTTGTTGTAAAGTTGTAGTTTTTATGTTTATTTTAGTTGCTGATTATATGAGAATATTAGTATCTGGTTTTAATTAAGTTTTCTATTAACTTGATTTGTTTTTTGATGTAGCTCTATGAAATCAGAAACTGGTTGATGCAATAATGTTTCTAATCTGCATTGTTTCAAATGTTTTACTCCTTTGCTAAATTATGTTTAATGCAAAATTTGTAACATTTCAAATATCGAATTCATGTATTTTTTATTGGATGTATGTAAGCTCTCTGAATTATTAACAGAATTGGCGAATGCAAAATTCGGATGTTTCTTAAGGCATCTGTATTTGGTAGCACATACACTGCGAGGCAGCTTTGAAATTTTAAATTTTTGTTCAAGTTACAATAAGTCATATTTTTTGTTTCTCCAGTTTTTTTCCAAAAGTCTCCATTTCCTGAAAAATCAATTTTTCAATTAAAATCTTGCCAGTTTTTGCGGACAAATAACGTGGCGCTTCAAATTGGGTGTTAAGGAAATCAAACTTTTTGGCCATATGCTATAATGACTGTTTCAAACTTCAATGTTAGATCGAAAATAATTTTTTCAAAGTTTCTAAATATATTTCAAAATTTCAAAATTCGAATTATTTTTGGCACAGTTGGCATATCTTGCAAATGCAAATGAAAGCGATTGCTTAGAAGTGTTTTTAAATAAAAACCAAAAAAGTAGAAAGCTATTCTCTAAGTCGATTACTGTGAACGCCAACTTAATATAAACTGGGGTTCCAGCATTCGACATTAATACGATTTTCTCAAAAATATCCTTTTTTTTGTTGTGCATTATAGCCTTTCAAAACTTCATCCAATACCTAGCTTAGTCATTGAGGTCATTTCTGATAGCAAATTAAGCCAGTAGCACATGAAACTACTCATGCGTTTTGCAGTTGTAGTTTAAATGCCGCTTTTTGTAGCTCATAATGTCAGCATTGAAATGAAAACTTCATAATACGGTTTATCCTTTTTAGTACTGTAAATACTGTATGTATTCATGGCACTAATGATTTATTAGTGAAAATTTAAACAGCAAACTTTATTGTTGTTGTGACAAACTATGGAAATTGAAATAGTGTATGGTTTCCTGCTACTGATGGACTAACTCTAGTTTTTAGAGCAATAAAGCTAACTTAAAGATACAGTTTTTAATAAAATATCTCGTTCGTTACTACTCAGTAGTGACTAAAATTAGCTGTTAAATCTGCAGATATCTGTCATACCCATTCGAAACTAAAGTCTGACCAAAAAAGCTAAACGCATTATGGTTTTGGCAGCTATTTTCTTTACTCTTGACGGTTTAAGTTTGTTCTTTCCGTAATGAAATCACATGTTCTTCTTTCGTCTCAGTGTCAACATTTTTTGGTCAGACTTGAGAATATTACGACTGCAACCATGATAGTTTTCATTGGCAAACTCGCCAACCAGAGTTAAACACGTGGCCATGTACGTGGGTTTTAGTGATTGTAATTGTATGATGCTACAATTTTTTATATTTAGTGTGGCAACGTAATATTTAAGCCTGGGCCTTTTTTCTACTTTTAAACTTTACTTCTAAACTGGATTTAGTTTGTAAGTAAGTATCTTGCGTTGCCTATATTACAATTTTTTGTTCTTTTTCATATTTTTTATTTTATGTTTCTCAATAGACTTTACCGAAACAAGCTTTTTTCAGCATTGTTAAATATGCAGATAATTCTCGATGTAGATTGCTTTACCAAATCGGTAGCAATTTTGGGTAAAGAGAAACTGTCATTTTTTTCAAAAGTTCGAACATTCACGACTACTTTTTTTGGCCAACAATTTAATGCAGTCATAAGTTCACCGTTTTCTTGTTTATTCATGTTTTTCTCAATCAAACTTTCATCTGTTATTTTTTTGCATTATTTATTGTTTGAGTAAATTTGAAAAATACATTTTGTGAAACTTTTTTTGTAAATTTTCATTCGCCATCTCGCTAATTGCGGACTGTGCTGATTTTACGGAGAAAAATAGGGCAATTTTGACAATGCACTAAAAGTACAATATTTACAATGTTGCATTTACACGGGTTAACTCTTTTGGGTTAGTGTTAAGTAAGGGTTAAGTGAAAGTGGCTATTCTTATCTCACGGATTTTAATTAGCAACCTGTTTGTAACTATGTAGTTTTTACTTTAACTGAAAATGTTTTCTAATTTCTCTTTGTTGTTTGTTATTTGTGTTGTCACTATTTTTTGCGGAAGCAAACTTGCATGCACATATTTTATTTGACTTTTCAGCAACTAAGATCAAGGGATAAGTTATTTTTATGTATCAATGAAATGATACTGTGAGATTTTTTTAAAGATTGAGTTATCATTTTAGGAAGTTTGATGTCATTGCAGGACAGATATTTGTTATTTGATTAACATATGTATTTTTTACGAGGAAAAATTACAATGACTAAATACAGTCTTAATTAGCTATATGTGGCCTGTGAAACATACTTACTTTTTGCATGTTTTACTTCATATTTGCCTTTGATTTTTGTGTGACACTATTTCGGAAAACTGTTTGAAACACTTTTTATCAATTATTGACCTTTAAGGTGATCTATAATTGCTTTTGATGCTTCTGTAACATATGTAATACTTTTTATTGAAATCTGTTTAAAATATTGCCTCACTCTCCTTTTTTACTCTGTCACAGAAGACTGAACTATACCTCAAGCCATGTAATGTGAAATAGGCTTAGGCAAATTTGGTTGGACATTCGTGTCAGCTTTTTTGGTCGTAACCAGTGGCTGTCACGTAAGATAGCTCATGTTTAACTAGCCGTGTGTATTTATGAATAGAGCTAAAAGCTATAATTAAGTTGTGCCGCGTACGCCTTTTGTTTACCCGTCAGTTAGTTGCATAATGAAGCAAGGAAAGTATATGGTTCTTTCTCATTGTTTCAAATAGGGGACATAATAGGGTACTTTCCTTAATTACATTACATTGATTAAACGTGTGTTACAATGAATAGGTTTCACAAAAAGTATTTAATTTAGCTTTATACTGCAATACAAACCCAATTTTTTACCCCTTTTAGGCTCAACATACTTAGTTGGTAGGTCTTGAAGGCAACATAAGTATTTTGTCGTTTTAAGAATCATTTTAGGTTTTAATGTATATGCTGTGACTTGTAGGAGCACGCGATCTTGTTAAAAAGCACACTACTTTTCCATTAAAATGTTTTTTTTATTTCATGTGTATCTGTTCATTCGTATTCTAAATTTTATGAACATTATTAGGAGTAAAAATTTAAGTTTTTGTAAACCTCAACAAACATCGATTTTGCATTATCTACATACACATGTATGTAGTTACATTACTGCTGCATTTTGATAGCTGAATCTTTATTTTTTTTCCAATTTTATCCATTTATTTTTATCTTCTTTATTTTTATCAGTTAATGGTAACCGAAGATTAATTAATACATCGAAGATTATATAATGCGTCCATGTTTTAGATCAGAACTTTGACACACTACCAGTTTTGACAACTTTCAGTCGACATAACTCATAATAGAATTACGGTGCCCTCAGAAATATTTGAAGCGGCTTAAAGTTTGATTGGCTTGCACACGTTTGTTTACTGTTAAAGTCACTCGGCTTACGTTACTGTCATTCCCGACTGTCATGTTGTTTGTAAACTTACGTCAACATAGACTACCCCACACTGATTCATGCCTCTTCGAGTTTTTGTCGTTTCTCTGCAGATAAAAAAATCATCTTTAGATCTTGAGATTTTCTCTCAGGAGTCACTGAGCTGTTTTCTGTTATGCGATGTTATAATCAGTTGTTTTTTGCATTTTCAGTTGACACTAGGCAACTTTTTGCTTTATTTTTTTCTTAATTATTAATTTTCTTATTAATTCTACATGTTATAGTATAACCCTTTACTGCATGAATTTTTCGAAAGTCTAAGCTTTGTTTGGGTTTAGATCCGTCACCAAATCAACGCTCATTTTCCACTGCTGATGATAAAGAGTCAGAATTTCTGTTTATTCTGAAGCATATGTATTTTGGTTGACAGTAATAGTTTAAGTTTGGAATGTCCGAATAATCTTTGAGAGTTATTTCACTTACTTTTATGGTTGTAAAATAATTTTTTAGTATAATTTTCAATAATCTTTTGATATTTTTGCAATTTTTGTAGCTACGCTAAATGTTGTTTACTTTCCAAGTCAGTCAAACTTTGCACAGTAAAGGCGTATCAGGACTCCAGTAGTGTAACAGTAGACTAGTTAAAGAATGTAGTTTAAGGAAGTTTATGTAAAGTTTGTTAGTAGTTACAGTATTAGTCTGTATTTGAAATCGAGGCTAGTAACCTCTTTCTTATGAGCGCTATCGTTTTCTTTATATTTTACAAGATTACAT
This sequence comes from Trissonchulus sp. WLG1_4, assembly GCA_030248245.1. Lineage (NCBI taxonomy): Eukaryota > Metazoa > Nematoda > Enoplea > Enoplida > Ironidae > Trissonchulus > Trissonchulus sp. WLG1_4. The sequence goes on along the minus strand of JASANF010020722.1, from coordinate 50,485 downwards.
TTTATTTAACGACTTTTAGACTTTGAGGACCTTTTATGGAAATTGTGATACTCTAAAAAACCCTAGACTTGAAATTTTGAGTCTACCAATGAGCCTTTTTTAATATTCACATTATAACACTTTTTTTGTTATGTTTACAGTGTTTAGCTACATAGCTAAAATAAACATTGTGGGCTAAAATTTCAATTTTTTGGAAAATTTAAAAAAGTATAAGTTGTAAACATTAAACTAAAAGTTTAATGAGTTTTCGTCTGACCTTCGTAGTGTTGACCAAACGCTTGTGAAAATTCGACAAATTTTCATTTTGAGAAAATTTTGTGAATTTTTGCCAAACTTTTCATTTCTGCATATTTTGCGCAGCTGGATACTGTAGAAATAGTTACCGTTAACATTCTGGGTTAACAACAAACTTTTGTCGGTGAGGTTGCATTTTACATTATTTTGACCTCATAGTTTTGATGGAAATTTTAAATAAACTATGTAAGTGATGCAACAAAAAATGTTTTCATCGAAACAGCCACTTTACGATGTTCAATTTACCGCTTAATGGTGTGTGAGTATAATTTTTGGTTTTTTCAAAGTTTATTATTATCTTCTATGCGCTTTTCATTTTTTTATTTTTGTGATATGAAGCAATCTTCATTAAAACAGGGTTTAGAGACATTTTTCACTTAAAATATATAGCCCTAATGTATGTAGATGCAAGTGAGTTTTAAATTTAGTTTATCAATAACATAGCAAGCAATTAAAGCATCGCGATTAAACTGGGTAGTGAATAAAGCGGGATTGTTGGAGCGGGCCAAGTTTTAATCCGTTGGCACTGTTATTAACTATAAACATTAAACCGTTAAATTTAAGTTTGGATAAAATCATTGGGTAAATTTAATTTATTTTTTATGTAAAACACGGCTTTTTGAGAGAATCTTTTTCATTCTTGATGTTAAATCTACATAATAACTTTCTATTCATGCAATTTAAGTTGGTACCGTTGCTTTTCTAGGTACATAGTTTGCTGGAACTTCCAGAAACAAAAGCAAGCCGCTATAGTTTAAAATTAGTTTGTTAAAAAGTTTGAAAAGTGCTTAAAAATGTTTTTCAGCTGTGCCGCATTTTTGACAGCACAGTTTGGCAAAAAAGGTGTCAAACGAAAGTACCCTTATTTTTCCAGTTTGCCAAAATTATTTTTATAGACTAATGGTGATATATTTCAGTTATTTTTCAACTTGGTTGGCGGCACGGCCTGTTTTCGTCTCTATGTTTTTTAGGAAACTTTTCAGAAATTTAGGAGCTGTTAAGTTTTTTAATAGCTGCTTTGATTTTAGGATCGCCATTTTTAACCACCCACAACCAATTTTGCCAGTTGCTATTTATTTGTGCCTTAACTTACAATGGCATCGTATTAATTATTTTCCTTTATTTGCCAAGGTTTATTCGTTGTGGAACCTCCAGTTGTCATGTTGCTCAGATACTTGTCGATTTGATGCAAAGGTATTAAATTAAAGGTTTTTTATTACTTGTGTGCTTTACTAATGTTTTGAAGTTTTTTTATTTAAGCTGAAGACGAAAATCAAAACTCATTAAAAAGTCCGTTATCTATATGTACATGTACATAGCTTATTTGTCAGCGATGAAAACGGAATGATTTCTTCGATCGTTTAGACTGACATGCATGTATAGTTTGGAGTATTGGTTCTCACCACGGTGACATATATACAATATACCTGGCATTACGCAGAAACCCAGAACACTTTTAAACCCGGTTCATAGTCGTCCTTATGCTTGTCGTTGTCTTTTATCCCTGAGCAGTTCCAAGAAAACTTCTTGGCCAATTGAACCAATTTTTTGCACGAAGACAGGTGTGCCAAAGTCCAGTTTGTATGCCAAAAAGTAGACGAAACAATTCTGTCTATGCCTCACACCAGCTGAGCAAAAATTGTCGTTGTCCTTGTCCCGATGTCCTTAAGGACTAGTATGGAACGGGCTTTAGCATCCGCATAAGTGCGGTTGATGGTATATAATAAATATTTAAGACGGAGTTGTTAGTACCCAACGCATTAGAAATGTGCTGTGTTCTTTTTCTTATTCGCGTGTTGTTTTCTGCTCTCACTAACGCTCTTTCGGTTTTCATTAGCAAACTTTTCCGTAAAATCAAGGGCATATAATGTAATCCCTCCTCTTCATCAAGTTTTGGATATGCCATGTTACTCACAATGTTGTGAACAGCATACTGTACATAAGCCAAAAGTTGTAAATCCATAAAAGTACATCAATACACGGCTGCTTTATGTCATGTTTCTTTGATACTTGCCTTTCCTGCAATTTATACAGCAATTATTTCTGTAAACCAGTTACAGGCGAAGCATAATTTTGAAATTTATAGAACCATATTTGCTATAGATACATACCTATGTAATTTTTCATAGCAAGTGTACATGTTGTTGCTGATGCTGCATATCCTTGCCATGAAAAAGTTACATAGCTTTTCCTTTGAAATTGATGTTACGGTTATTGGTTAGAGCGGGTCAAAATGCTGTTTTTGCTAAAAATAGTTTGATCATAAGTTTTTAGATGACTTATGTAATAAGGCTTTTGCTCAGATACACAAGGAATGCACCGTTTGTAAATGAGAATTAGGGCCTACGTATGCACGAAGATGCTCTGCTATAGTGGTTAAGTAGTTTCTTAGGTTCGCTAGAGAAACCCAAGTTCAATTCTCTGCGCCTCCATTGCTTAATTTACTTCTAAAATTTTGTATAGCTTGTTTTCCACGTTTGAATTTCAATGCCACGAAAATGTACATATGTAGTTCTTGGTTCTGACTAAAATACGTGAAAAGCTAACCAGAACTGAAAAAATGACCTGACCATGACTATACTAAATCAAAAGTGCGATCTGTTAAATCATGACTTCTGCCATGTACAGCCATGGGTCAATTCGGTTTATCCGGCTTTTGTTCTTTTCACAAGCAGTTATTTATTTACCTACTGTTCATTAATCGAAAGGAACGTTTTGAATTCTGTCCAAAGTTGAACGCCGTGTGTGAATTCCTGTCTCTAATTTTGCACAAACCTACCGTCTATCTAAACGTGTCGTATCAATTTTGGTAACTCATTCATATTCTGAAGTCTCGTTTTTCTACTGTCATTTCGAACCTAGACTTTTCTCCCGCGCTTTTGTTTCATAATCCTTTTCTAAAATTTAAAATTTAATTCCCCGATTAACCGATTATTCCCTATACCGTAACATCTGCCATGAAAAACGGCATTTATTATGTAAAAGTGTCAATAGTGCAATTTACACAGTTAATTTAGCAAAATAGTCAGCGACGGAAGATTTACTATGGTTCAGTAGATCACTCAATTCGCCATATTTCTAATACAGTCTGACAAAACGAAGGCCAAATTACAACTAAAATGTTTGTAGTTTCTTAATCCTGTTTGAAACAAAACGCGAATTTCGAAACTATAAGCCCAGATAAGTATATACTGTAATTTAAGTACTGATTTTACGTTAATGAATTGGTATGTAGTGTGACAGTTTATATTGGACATAATGTCAGTTTTGTCCAAAGTAGAGGTTTCCGTATAAAAGTTAGGTAAAATTTCCTCAAAATTGTTGTATTTATTAAAACATTTTTTGGTAGAAATTGTGCTTTACATATTATTGAATTATTGAATTACATTTTTTACTTTTTTAAAATTCTTTAAAAACTTTAATTATACGGCCGGATCCTTCCCTGTTCACACGAAACAACTCTGAGGCAACTTGGCAACTTGGCCGCCGCAACCCAATGCGATAACACATGCGTTCACAGTGCGGTTTTGGCTGCAACTAATCAGTTGCCTTCATTTCAAAGTTGCTTGATGTCAGGAGCAGCCAATCAAATGCAACCTCATTAATTGTGTAGTTCAGCTATATACTTAGTTGCGCAACCTACGTTAGATGCCAAAAATCGCCTAATGTGCACAGGACTTCATCTAATTTATTCATTATGTATTTATATTGTATAATATTGTGTATGTAATTTTTATGCTGATGGTTTTGACTTGATTCTATTTTTACTGCTAAAGACGCTATAATAAAGTTTTAGTTCTGGTACTGGCATCGATCCCCAATTTTCCACTTGCATGTAAGATTTTAATGTTTAATCTAATATATATATATACATATGTACATTTTCTCTGTTTTAGTAGCAATATGTGAAACATTAGATGGACTGGTTGTGGAATTGGCGTGAGTACATGTTCTACGGCCTGTGCAGTTGCGGGCAGACGGCAACCTTCCCTATCGAAAATGTGGCCGCAGCCGTACATCCGCACAGGTATGCATAAACTTATTTCTACAGCTCAGCAATAGATTATTTCTGTATTGTAATATTCTGGCATGTTAATGTTGGGTGATCTGTGTATCTAATCATCTACGGATACATACTCATCGTACATACATTATGTACATTACATATCCAGCGTACAGCACATATGGTATTGATTTCATTATACATAGTCTTTGACTCATAGGTCCGTAGCAAGTATTTTAGTACAGTATATATTGTAAATGCATAAATAAACAGTAACACAATATTGTAATGTTACATACATCTACATTTGCACTGTATCGTAACAACAACAGCTATAGACGAAATACATCGCACAACAAAGCTACTCCAAATTATACTCAAATTAAGCAGTCTTTGTGGGTGAAATGAAAACTTTGAAATTTCAGTAAAAATCACTCCCAAAAGAGTTACAGAACTACGGGGCTTTGAAATAGAAAAATTGAAAATGCAGTTTGATACGCGAAATTTGGATTACAAAAGTTTTACATTGTTATGAAATAATTTTTTAGTTGAGGGTCAAGTAGTCCTTTGTCAGACAAACTTTACAACCCTACCATTAGACTGTGACGGGGTAGGTAGGTTGCGTAAAATGTGTTCTGCCTTTGTAACTGATTTTGATTTGCGGAGATTAAGTTTGTAATTTTTTGCTCGAAGAATGATGTCTTGCAAAATTGATGTTTGGGGACAGATGATGTGAGTTGTAGACAAAAACGGCAGCTATTTGTTAATTTTTGAAGTATAAATTTTGTCTTTTCTTATTAAAAATAGAAAATTAATTAATTAATTAACACCATTAGTTTGTAACAGCGCCGTATATGATTGACCCTGCGGGAATGAGTCAGCTCTTGGAGTTTGGTCGATCCCCGCAGGTCCATTATATCATATCCGTAACTGTGCGGAAAAAGGTTGCGGGATTTTTAGTAAAATGCCGGATATAGGACTTGCGCCAAAAATTTAATTTATCATTAGCACATTTAAAACTTGGCCAACAAATTTTCTGAAGATTACTATAATTGTATTCGTCAAAGATCTGTCAAAATCACTCGTGATTTAACTAATGCATTGCACAGTTTGAAATTACTGGGTGTAATGTGTGCTTTGGTCCTGCTTATCTTTATTCGAAGCACACTTTTGAAAAATTGTTTTTTGCTGATCAATTTAGTTATTAAAAAGCGTGTATTTACATGTCGTTAAAAAGGTTTGTTAAAATTGTTCCTGAATCACAAAAAACCTTTGAAAAATGACTAACAGTAAGTAGGATTTCTATCTCTAACAGATATATCGCGTGATTTTGCGGTTGATTAGTTTTTAGTATCTGATTAAATTTATTACCATGCCGAGTGCAGTTTCTTATTTTTCTGTTCTAGCTGTCAGATAATTGAACATGAGCTCCAACTGAAAAGTTTCCGGTAAGTTGAAACAAATTTTTGTATGATTTGCGGTTGTGTGGCTTATTTTTCTGATATTTCTAAACAGAATTAATCATGTTTTATATATCCTTGAAGCCTTAAGCTTGCACTGGTAACACGTGGTATGACTGTGTCTTTCAATTATCTTGTTTTTGTTTGTTCTGTTATTAAAGTTTTATTAATTTTTATTTTTACCAGCTGTAATTAGTTATGGTTAGAATATGCTTAGGTTTAGGTTAATTTTAGCCAAAGTGAACCTGTTAAATACCTGTTAAACCTGTTAAATGTCCAACTACTAAATCAGTTGCGGAGTATTCATTCAAAAAGTTTATGAGCATGAATTTCTTCTGTCTGTCGTAGCGAAAGTGATAAGAATTAAGGGAACGTAGCACGTGCACACTTGGCCGTATTTTTGGCCGTAACGACACATTTATCTGGATATTTGTGTCCGAAAGGGGACGATTCTTCCATGATGGGACACTTTTATCCGGATCATAGTGTCTGGGGTAACACTTTAATCCGAATAAAGGTGTCCGCGGGGACAGATTTTTAGGGGGACACATTTTTTCCTGTTGCGGCACACCGCAACAGGTTCTTATGATGCCCCTGGATCGAAACGTAAGGCTGTGTGATGAAATTAACAATAGGTGTGTGTGCGTGTGTGTCTAATTATATGATGATGCCTGTGGAAACTTTTGCAGCAGGCTTCTTTACAACACTGAAATACAACGTTTAGCTTGGTGCAGGTTGTGTGTGCGTTTGTGTGTATTTTGTTCAGTGTAATTGTGCGGATCTACGTGAACACGAGTGTGTTCGCGAAATGCGTCTGATCCTAAGTTGATTGTTTTGCGTTTCACTGTCAGTGCTAAGCCATATCACTTGGCTATAAGTCAAATCCAGCTCTTAGGTCTCCACGTGAATTATACAAACTGTTCCCGAAGAAAAAGTAAATGATAACTATGCGGTTTTAACCCGATGGATTTTGGTATGAATCAAATCCAGCTCTTTGCTTAAAGTGGTAGTTACGTAACGTTTTATGCAAAAATTTAAATAATACTTGATTGGACATAATCAAATTTGATATAGACATTGCACATGTAGATAGAAATATTTGAGCTAATTTTGAAATTGATTCAAGCTTCTACGGTGAATTTATGGCTCAAAAATTGCATTTTTTGTGTGTTTGTTTGAGAACTTTGAAAAACTGTTTGTAAATTTTTCTGGCTCTTATACTACTCAGAAAAGCCATTCATAAAAGGTCTAACCCGTTCTTATTTTAAGAACAATTTTACCAATCTGTTAGTCGCTTTAGTTAGTTTAAAATTTTAAAGAAATCTGGCATTTTTTGAAGCTCTTGCCGAAGCTTTATTTTAAACTGTCAAAATATATACCACCCTCCTTTTCTGTTTTAAACAATGCAAAAGTTTCTTTTGTATCTGAATAACATGTGTGGTTTCAGGCCCAAAAATGGTAGTTTAACGGTAGGACCAAGCAAAGGGTGTGAAAACCCTTTGCTAATAGATCATATTATACATATTGTTACAGGTAGTTCTGTAATTGGAAGAAAATTTTGTTTTGGTTTTTAAAGAAACATGTTTTGCATAAAAATGATATTACAATATTACAATGCAGGGTCAGATACATATGTAAGTAAGTAAGCTGAGCCATTTTACCTACATAGGTAGTCGTAACCGTACGCGCATGTTCGCATAAAAATTGGGCTTGGCGAAATAGCTGGGCGGAAAATAAAGCCAAATAGTGCTCCTCACACGTTTTCATAAACATGGTTTAAAATGCAGTGTGCACAAGTATCCTGTTAGTATGTGTTCGCTACCTTTTCAACTATATTTCCGTGAAAGTGAACAAGTCACCAATTGAAATTTACCATCTGTTTTTGGAGAAAAATTTGGCAACTACTATTGCGCTTTTATCCCGTTTGATTCGGGTATGAATCAAATCCAGCTCTTTGCTTTGGCAAAGTGGATTGTTATTTTTTGCGGTTTGCTCAACCGGTCATCAGTCTTCTATAAAATTATTTTCATCTTCGAAAGAATAGAATTTTTCAGTTTGGTTATAATTGATTTAAGTTGGAATAAAAAATGAGCTCGCAACAGGTTTTTTGTCAAATATGACAAACTACTGTAAAATTTTTACTATGTTTCTTTTGCAGCAAACTGTTGCTTGTTATGCGTCATGTTGACGGTTCAGTTCCCGTTATTCAAACTAAACTTGAGATTATGAAATAAGGATAGCCATATATATATTACACTGTTTTTACGCGGCCCCCGAGGGGGCCGCGTATATACTATATTCAGAATCTCAAATTTCTATGTAATTTCTGGTAGGTCGATTTTCCTACGTTAAATTACACTGGTTGGGGAGGTAGGTCGCTCTCACTGTTTAAATGCAATTTCGCAAGACAGAAAGAAGGACTCCGCGAAATCAAAACAGTGAGCCCGGGGTGATTTGAACCACCGACCTTCTGATTTGTATCAGATGCTCAGTAGATACAAGAGAATCTACTATCCGAGCCAACCGGGCTTAAGAGGATTGATTCTAAAAGTATTGTTATTGCACAAATCCAAAATGACTCCTACGTAAAGCTTTTGTAATTATTGTTATTACTCTATAATAATAATAATAGAGTTTTCACGTTTCTGATTGCAAAATGCGATAAAATATTGTTTGAACTACACTCTGCAGTATTTAACAGGCTGGTAATTTTTTACACTAACTGATGTTACCATGTCATACCTAACTTGTAATGATGAACAGTGCGGGTCGGTAGTCTAGTGGATTGATTCTCGCTCAGGGTGCGATAGATCACGGGTTCGATCTCCGGACGAGCACGCTTTTTATATTTTTTGCAAACTCTTACCTCTGCTTGCAGTAGTATTAATAATTGTAAAATAAAGTTACTAAAATTGTTTTACTCACAACTCAGCCGTCAATCTCTTAACGGCGGTAAAATAAACTTCCTTTTGTTAAAAAAAATTACGGCAGGCGCTCAATTTTTCCTGTGAAATATTGACGCTCCGGCATTATAAAAGAGTAATTTTTCACTCAGTACTCAGTAGACGAGTTTGCTGATTTTGATAAGTAGCTACAGTTCGTCAGCGATTACTGATTAGTAAGGCTTTGAAACGAATCAGCAGTACATGTGTACAAAAAACGGCATTTAAAAATCAATTATCCACAAATAATGGCCGCGTTTAATATTTCCTCCGGAATATTGACACTCAGTACTCACAATGTAACCACTTCTCACTCAGCAGAAGAGCTTGTTGGTAAACCATTTTGGCTGACTTATTACTTGGATGGGAACAACCCAACAAAATGGTTTCAAACAAAAGACTAATAAATTCGAGGTTCAATAACCATCCATTTATTAGGTTTTCTGAAACATTCTTTCAACAGGTTGTAATCTTTTTCCACGTTTTGTAACCAGCACGACCAAGACGAATCTATTAAATCACTTGCAAACTTTTCTCGCAGCTTGTTTACAAAACCTGCAGGCTCCGTACCGGCCCAGGTTCGACCCACGGGGCTTAATGTCATTCAAGTTTCTGTGAAAATGAATTATCAAATCGTAGTCTGTGGTGGGTGCCCAACAGGTGTCTGTTTAGCAGTAGTAAGCTAAAACTTGTGATAGCGTCAAAACTTTGCGAGTATGTGTAGATATTTTGCACGGAACATAATTTTTTCCCCATATTTCAAGTGTGTGTACTATTAATTTAAAGTTGACAGCTAGTGAATATATATGTACCTGTAGGAGGGGGAGTGATTTTTTGATTGATGATTTAATAATTATATTTGTAGGAGTTATTTGGTGTATATTCTTAACTTTTGTAGTGCAGAATTTTTCTAATTTAGTTTTGTCGGCTATGTTGTGAATTATGAGTAACTTTTTTAGTTATTATCATTATCATTAGTTGTTAGCATTGTCCAGATAGAAGAACCATTTCTCAAAACGAAATTAAACTAGAGAAGATAGCTAGAAATAAATATGCTAAGTCTGTTTTTGTCCAATACCCCCTTGTTCCAAATTGCAAACTGCAATAACTATTTATTGCACAGTCAGTTGCCGTTTTAACTGCCCGAAGTTTGTCAGCACTCTTCAAAGCCTACCCGGGTTCAACTTCCACTTAGTAGCTTGTTATTTGACACTCGTAGCTTCATTACTAACACTACATATGTACATATGTTGTTCATTGTTCCTGGAGCTCAACATGTTTGAAGGGGTGTTTGTTACTTCCTACTTAACTTTATTAAAGTAGCTTGTTCTAAATCAACAGTCCGCTTAACTTTACATCTTTTACGCCAAAGTTGGTTTGGTATGAACTTTATTTTTTTATTTTTTTAAAATTGTTGTTGGAAAAGAAAGAAAATGTCTTTATAAATTGCGTAGCACCCCCGCGAACATTTTTCAATAATTTTGTGCAACGTTTACCTTGTGCATGTAACCACACGTTTCTATAAGCGTCTGTGTAATTCGGGACTACTTTTTGTTCAGACGTGTAACTTCGATTGAACTAAACAACAGTTATTCGAAACCTACTAACACATACTTGAAAATATTGTTATAACAATAGAACCATAGTGTTTTTACATTTTTTTGACAATTTTTGTTCGTTTTCAGGACACTTGCTTCTTTGTTTATATATTTTATTGTTATTTTGTTATAATTCTAAATTTTACCCTAAACTGCATTATAGTATATTTATAGTTTGTGACAAATTTATATTTATCCGTAAAGTAGGTGTTCTATTGTAAAACTTCCTTTTTTTTCTTAAGCTATAAATCTGTAGTCTGTTTTAGATGACAGGATTGTATTGTCTGAAGCATAATTTAATTGATAGTTTAATTGAGCTTAATTTTCGTGTGATATTAATTGTAATTAAATTTGAATCATGATGTTTCGAAAAAGCGATCGTAGTTTAACGAGTACTCGGTCTTTGCCAATATCGCCGTTACGGTAAGAAATACAGTTACGATTACGTTATGATATATTGCTTACAGTAACGTACCTATGTTTTGTGAAGTGAAGAACTAAACATATATAGCATACGGGAATGATTTAAATTACTGTGCAGCAGGTATGTAAGGCTTACATTATTATTATAATTACAAGTGTTGAAAGAAAGACGAGGCCCCAATTTAGAAAGAAGAAAGAAATGGAGGCGCCGGGGGTTACAGCAAACCCCACGATAATAAATCAAACGTATTAGCCTGAAATCAGCGTCAAAAAGTTACTGCTAAATTTTGGTATTTAAAATTTTTATAAAACTTGAAAAATTTTAAATTTATGAGTCCCTTGGGTGCAATTTTGCCAGGACCAAATTTAGTTTTCTTTTTCTTTCGAAACTGTAAACCAAACTTTGCCCTTGAGGTATTTGTGTAAAATTTGGCAATTTTTAAAGGCCACCATTACAGTAGCTCTCTCCTACCGTAATAGGCTGTATGCCTTGTCGTACAAGTCACCAAGGACCAACCACTGGTGAAAACTGCTGCGGGCTGTTTTTCACACTTTTATGAAAATTTCGAAAATATCTACTTCTTTTTTCATATTCAGAAGTTCAGTTTTTTATTCTGGGGGGTTATTTTTTGTTGATTTTGGTATTGTTTTTATTCATGTAAACTAAGCCAAATAACGCTTAGGCATTCTTTTCGACAGTCTGAATGCAAATAGTAAATTTGTTTTGTAAAAAGTGTTTAAAATGTTCCTTTTTATAGTTATAGTTTAAAACTTTGGATGCAAAAAAAAATCGTAACTAAAGTTTGACCAAAAATTGCAGGACCCTGAGATAAAAAAACACACGATTTCATTACGAAAAGAACGAGTTGCAAGCATCAAGAGCACAGCCAATAGTCACAAAAATCCTCCACCTTTTTTGTTTCAAGGTTCAGAAATTTTTTCGTCAGACATTAATTGCAATGCTATTATATAAACTGAAAGTTGCTTATTCATTAAGTACGTTAGTCAGTAGCTTGTTATTTATTTTTTATTAATTGCATAAGTTCACAAAGCTTTTCAACAGAGCTAATCAAAACTTTAAGTTTTTTTTTTTTGGTTTTTTTTTTTTTATTTTTTTTTTTTTTTTTTTTTCTTTTGGGTTGGGGGTTTCTAAATAAATGCGAGGTTGTTGGTTCGAACAACCCGTCTCACTGTTTTGATTTCGAGTTCCGCTTCCAACCTTCCGTACGATTCTAACCTCTCTATTGAACTTTGGGAAAAATGGAGGCGCCAACCGCCTTACAACCAGAGATGCACGGGAAGAATCGGCGGGGGGGGGTTGTCGGACCCCCCCCCCCCCCCGGGGGGGGGGGGCCGGGCGCTTTTTCCCGCGCGCTGTTCATGAGTTTATTTGAAACTTTTGGAATAAGCCGATGGGTCTAGCTTTTTCCCGCCATCCCCTCTACCACTCCTTTATGTGCATTTGTCCTTACAACCCGAACCGGCCCAGTTAGGCTTCCATTGTATCTTAATCGTCAATTTTAAGAAAAATAACTTTCCCCTAAGTCGACGGCATACCCCAATGATTTATTTGCACATGCGTGGTATAAACATGTATATATACGAGTTTGTTTCGTTTGATGGTAAAAAACAAACGTAGACCGCTTTAGTTTCTCAGGTAGGAATAGTGGTGTCTGTACGTTACCATTTTATGGCCAAGAAAAAATATCTTATTTGATAATTTTTGTACACAAAACACAATCTCTAATCTCTATAAGCACATCGATCGGGCTTTACAAACCAGCGAAACTTTTGCCAAAAACTGCTCAAAAAGTGACCGTTTTTGGTAAATTACAGCTTATTTTAGTACACACACTGTCAATAATAATTTAGTTTAATAAATTTCGCTTTTGAAAAGTAGTCTGAGTTTGACCCTGACCCTAGTCTAATCAGTCAAATCTATTACGTACAAGTGAATTTCATAAAACTTGTATTACGCAAGGCAGTTTTCACTAGAGTTGCGACGCTCACGTGCAAAACAGTGTGTGGCTACAAAAACATATTTTCAACTTATTTTGTCTGGTGTAGTTTTAGTTTTATACTGTTCCTTGTTTATAAAGCTACCAAACCGTTTTCTCACTAATTGCGAGACAACAGTCACTACTGTAATGATTGAACTTTGTGAAAATGTCTAATTAGGACCAAAGACTTTTTACTTATACTTATCCTTGTTCCTGTGGTTTGAACACACCACCTTTAAGCCCCGTTTATGCTCGTCCTTGTCCGCATAGCATTACAAGTATGAACCGGGTTTTTTTAATATTTTTTGCATCAGCTAAGTCGGAGATATGTAACCTAAATTCACAAGGACAAAATTAAATGAATGTGTTAAACCCAATGCTAAACAGTAGTGTCACGAAAAAAGTGTTCGCCGAAAAAATGTGTCCCCCCGGACACTTTTTTCGAAAAATGTGTCCCCTCGGACTTTTTTATGCAAAAGTGTGTCTCCCCAGTGGAAAATTTTGTCATACCCCCGGACACTTTTTTCCGGAAAATTGTGTCCCCCAGGAGTAGCGGACCAAAAAATTTCAAAAGTAGGTATTTGACTCTCACACAAGTGTTTTAACTGTGAATCGGTCTAAAACGTTCTCTTAGAATGAAAACCAACATCGTATTGAACAATTGCCATGGTTATACCATTTATCGAAGGGGTTTCAGTCAAAAACCTTATGTAAATCCTAGTCAAAATAACGAACATATACATGATTCGGATCAAATTAGTTAGGTTCTAGAGACAACTAAGTGACGCACGGAATAAGTTGGAGCCAAAAATTAATGCAGTTAAAACAAACAGTTAACATGCATACTTGCGTGTAGGGCCTATACTTTTAAAAACCTGCCGTCACTACAGCAGCTACAGAAAAAACGTGCTCTAAAACAAATAACTTGACAACACCTACAACACAACCAATTTGATTTCAAAATTACTAATTTATCGCTAGAATATATGATGCTTTTAATTGTATTTGTTTGTTTTGAATTGTATTTGTTTATGATTTTTTTGAATTGTATTTGTTTTTTAGATATTATCGATCTCTATTGATTTATTCATGATTTGGATTTGGCTATTTTTTCTCATTGATTTTTCTTGTTATCTTAGTCGAATTGTGACCTATTTTATGATCAGTGTTGCTGTGGCCCCATTTGCGGTTGAAATCCTAATTTGGGTCCTAAATATTCCGCAAGTTCAATTTTGGTCCCGAGAATCGATAATTCTAGCACCTTATGTATTAACTGGATAATCAATTGCTTTTAAACAGAAATAATTAGTAAATGTTAGTAATCTATACGATATAGATTAATATTATTTAATCGATAATTTATTGAAATGAGTGCAACTGTGACGTATCATGAATTACCACCGGTTACAAGCTGGGCCCCAGGAACCGGGTTTGTACCAAGCCCGGAAAACCGGTTTATTTATAAACCAGTTACACCCGTATCCACAGAAACGACTAATTGGAACGGATTTTCAGGTTTGATTTAAATTTGGATCAATAAGTTGAAGCTTTTATAGAGTTAATAAATATATATACTTATTACGTCATATAAGTAACGACAACACAAAATAACTATGGCATTTTCGACAATAGCTTCTTACGGATACATAGCACCAAGGTTGTACGCTTACTAAAGCACCACTTTTTCAGTTTTTTCATTTTTTTTATTATTCCAGAACCAGCCACCTCTGAATCTCACGAAGCTGCTGCCGGACCCCAGATATCGTGGAACCCCACCTCTCCGGTTCCTTTTCCGACGACTTTGAGCCAACCGCCCAGTTACCACGCTTTGCCGAATAGACGGCCACAAACTTATCAGATGGCCAAAAAACGGCCAACAAACCTGAAATACGGCCTAAATCCCGGCCACAACAGTGGACCCGAAGAATTATGCCTCGTCTGTGGCGATAAGGCTTCGGGCTACCACTACAACGCACTCACTTGTGAGGGTTGTAAAGGTAGGGTCTGGGATTCTACAGCACGGTTATACTTGGCCTTAGTTTAAAGTCAGCAAACAACCTCTTCTATAGCATGTGCACAACTGGAATTTGCTTTGAAATCGAAAACGTGACTGCTGGATTTGGCCGACTTAGCAGATGTTCACCAGATATCGCACAATCGGCTAAATTGCGGAATTTCGCACAACACATTTAGCAGCGTTAAATTTGCTAACTCCATTTTCAATGAGGTCTTATAAGGGGTTACCTGCATTCAACCAGATATCATGTTGTTTAATCGTTTTAAAAATGCACGTAATGTAGTTGTATTTCTTTATATTGATATTCAAATGATGAGTCATTTTTATTTATTCGCTTAGTACTTTTTTGTATTTATTTGTATAATGTTCTCATTTCAGGTTTTTTCCGCCGTAGCATCACAAAGAAAGCGCGCTACATTTGCAAGTACGGGAACAACTGTGATATCGACATGTACATGCGCAGGAAGTGTCAGTTCTGCCGACTCCGCAAATGCTTCACCATCGGCATGAGACAAGAACGTATGAACTCTGACCTTTATTTAGACGAAGTACAGCTCTATTCAGATGTACTACATATAAATACTGTCTAAAGTCTGGTGCATACTTATCCTTAAGGACACAAGGACAAGGACAATTTTCGGTCCACCCATTTGAACAATTGACAAAAGCGACTCGGCTAATTTCTAAATACCATATGTTAGTGACTTCGACGTTTTTCATTTGGTCGCACTGTTTTTTAAGAACTAAGGACAAATCGATAGGGACCAAAACAGGGATGAGCATGAACCGGGCTATCATTTGACTGCAATGCTTTTAGCTTAGATTCATTGATTTTTACCAAAGTACTAGTGAATATTAGCCATGGTATATACATATGTATGTGTATAATACCTAATACATGTTCATTGGATGTAGTATGTAATTTAGCCGAATCTGATTTTTATTACATTATTTGTTAATTGACGAAATTGTTTAAACTTGACAACTAAGTATATAGTAAATCATTAGGCTATCTTATTGAATAGGTAACTACATATTTTTTACTTAAATTTAAAACACTTCAATTAACTAAATGATAGTTCATATAATGAGGAGAATTTTATAAGCTAAATTCATTCATGTATTTGTCAATGCATAACCAAATTGTCAGTTATTAACCTATTTTAATTATTATGCATTATCATAATTCATTTTTGTTATTTTTACATTTTGTACATTTTTATTCCAGTTGTGATACCCGAAGACAAGTGCAAGAAATACCGGGAGTCCAAGCTAAAGATGAAAAGTGTGGGGGAAGAATCACACGTTGCTCAGAAATCTGGATCTTGCAGCTCCACAAGTCCTTACCAGGTTGGAAAGGTGAGTAGCCAAATAACATGGATTTGGAGATAAAAATGTAAAAATTACAACAAAAATTCTGACATGAAGTTTCGTTTTAGTGATTTTTTAGTAATTTCTTAATTTTTTTAAATTTTGAGTAAGTGTTTTTAGTAATTTACTAGGATAAAACAAGAAACAAATAATAATAAATAAATTAAATAATAATAATAATAATAAATAATAATAACAAAAATAATAAAATAAATAATAATAAATAAATAAAAATAAATAATAATAATAAAATAATAAATAATAAACAAATAATATCATCATATCATACAATGTCATATTTTTATAATATTATAATAGTATATCTGTTTCATTTTAAAAAAACTGAGGTAATCCGCCCTTAAACGTCAAAAATGCCGTGAAAACTACAGTTACACCTAAATATGCTAAACCCTGAGATAAAAAGTGATTCTGGATTTCGCTACTACTTGGTTTGTTTTTGATGGCTGAAATTTGTTTTTCTCTTTTTTTCTTTAATAAAATTAGCTTGATGATTAAATTGGGTTTGTTTCTGGGACCTAAAATTTTTGCTCAGACTTTATTATATCATATCATAAATATTGTCAATATTCTCTCATATCGAATATCACAATCTTTTGCATAAAAACGCGCAAAGTGGAATCTGTAACCGGTTTCTTGCATAGTATAAGCGGTCGAAAACAGCTATCTTCAGATTCGCTTTTTCTTGTGTTGAAGAATAGTCCAGCTATGACATATTATCCACAACAAGAGTTCCACTTATAGCTATGGACACAAAAGTGCGAAAAAATTTTTGTGTTTTCCGTTTATATACCATAAACGTTTATAAAATTTTATTTCTCGTAAATTCCTTTCCTAACTTTCTTTTCAGGTAACGTCCACCGATTCGCTGAGCCCGAGTCCTAGCGTCATTCTGTCTCCGGAACAGCGTGAGCTTATTCAGCGTCTAGTTCAGTATCAGGATCAATTTGAGCTGCCGAGCGATGACGATCTCACAAAACTATCTGTAAGCTTTTTTGATCTGGAAGCAAGAAAAAATACCGCAAGAATTTAAAGATAACCTTATTGGGTGGAGTGTTGCTGAAGTTGTTTCACTCAGAACAATCATGGTAGAACATATAATCCTACAAAATAAACATGTTATATTATATATATATACTTAAATTTTCTATTTCACGATAGTTACGTATGGGTTATTGCACTATCTCAGAGCATTGAAACCTAGCGGACTGATGTTTCACAGAATAACTAAGTGCATGAGACTCAAGGTTCAAGAAGTTAAATTCATGGCCACAATCAATGTTGCGTAAGAAAGAATTAAATTTACCACACTATAGCTCCGATTTGCAAGCGTTTTTAAGTTTGATTTTTTATTTTAGCGTTTCCAAACCACTGGTGTTCAAGAATTCCAACATCTTGCCGAACTGACCATTTTAAACGTGCAGCTTATCATGGAATTTACCAAAGCTCTACCTGGTTTTTTAACCCTTTCAAAGCAAGACCAAATGACGCTTCTAAAAGTAAACTTTTTTGTAGCTGTTTTGTAAATTCATCTTTGTTTAATATTCTATCAATGGCACGTTTGGGTGGAAGGGAATGTAAAATATGCTAAAAAGTTGTCACCTTGTTCTCGGAAGATACGTATTTTAGTAGGTGGATGTATATAAACGTTTATTTACATATTACGTAATAGTATTTCACACGATGCACTATTATGCACTATCTGCATAAACGTTATTTTAAAGTGCAAATAATAATAATACTAACAAATAGTAAATATACAAATTCTACTAAAGTATGCAATTTTGAAAAATGAATGTTGACAAAAGGCTATGCAGAATTACTACAAACCCTAAGCACAACGAATCGACCCACAATCTTTTTAAGCTTTTATTTTTAAAAAATCTTGTTTCAGGCCGGATCGTTCGAAACCCTGATGCTGCGAATGTGCCGGCGGTATGAATGTAAATCGGACAGCATCATTTTGGGCAACCAAAGCACTAGCTGGGCGTACAACAAAGAAGCTTACAAACAAGCCGGAATCGGATCGGCAACGGATGCTATTTTCGACTTCGCTAGATCCATGGCTAAAATGCGGGTCGACGATTCAGAGTTCGCGTTGTTATCCGCTATTACCATATTTTCTGGTAATTTGAGACTATCCAGTTAGATTATTGGATTATCCGAATTAGATTTACATATGTTTGCATATTAATCTGTGTGTGATGGTAATAGTAATATGCAACAACGATTTGTCCAGTACATATTTAATTTATTTTAATTTAATTTATTTTAGTTATTTAATTTATGTTAACACGTATACATCGTGTGGTGTTTATGAATCAAAGCATATTTTGTGGTTTAATTCAGCCAATCTTATTTTGATAAGTTACTGACAGTTAAATTATAGTAGAACTTTTCGAATACAAGCTAAAAAATGATAATAATAAGTTTTCATTTGAGATTTGTGATTCTGTGAATATGAATTAGAACTCAACACAAAATTAATTTTAATGCGTTAATTTCCTTTATTTTTCGTTCTCCACAGTAAAACGGTCTAACATATTTTAAGTATTCCACTGAGTGGTTGGGGCTGTTTAGTTAAGTTTTTTAGTCATTGCTATTTTTCAGTTATAAACCAGACCTAGGACCTGCCAAAAAGACCTGCACTTTATTTGCTATTGAATGCGTAACGTGATTGAAGTATTAACACGCTGTAAATTGACAGTTGTTCTAATATTTGGCTAATCATGCTTTGGTCAAAATTTTGCTCAATCGGCTGTACAGTGCTAGTAGCCAAACAAATTCAATCCGTTAAATCCATGTTTAACTAAATCGTTTTATATTTTAATTTTCAATTTTTACTTTCATTTTTGTTGCAGACAGACATGGACTAATCGAGCCAAAGAAAATTGAAGAAATCCAGGAAGTCTATACCAGCGCGTTACAAGCTTATGTTGATCAAAATCGATCTAAAAATCGAACCGTTTTCGCCCGGCTATTAATGAAGCTCACTGATCTACGCAGTTTAAGCTCTGAGCACGCCGATACGCTATTTGCTCTCAAAGTCAATTCGGGTATCACGGCCGATGTTAATTTGGGGGGACCCCCTGTGGGGGAAAGCGGAGTACCCCCCGAAAATATTTTCCACCCAAGTGTCAGCGCTTTTTCCGGAACGGCCCCCCCTGAAAATCCTTCCTGGACCCCCCAAAAGTTTCCTGCCCCCAGCTTTAGCCAACTCACTTACGGAATCGAGGTGGCGAACTCTGTTGATCGCAAACCGGATTTAGTGACCGGTTTTCCGGTAATCGGTTCGACCGGTTTTCTAAACTCAGAACCGTTATCATTGAATGTACATCAGGACAACCAGGATCTTTTACACCAGGCTGTTTTGAATACATTCAATGATAAACTTAGTTCCAGTGTTAGACGTGGCATTGATGTTACTAGTGGCATTTGAATTGGATGTATGTATTAACCGTTTTGCTTAATTTATATTTATTACCCTTCAAAAGCTTCCTACACTGGCTTAAATCTACCAACTTGTTAAATTTCAATATCGATAATGTTTTATCTTTAGTTGCTGATTTTTAGATTCTATAAGTATTTTTTAAAGCATAAAATTTACAAATTAGTTGAATGTTATTAAAAAATGTTGTATTTGTTAAAATCAGCGTATGAAGCTCTGTAAAGGTCCCTTGGTCACACTGAATATTTCATTAGAAAGAATTTTGATTCTTCTGATTGAAAATTGTTTTCGTAAGTCAGTTATTTCTAACCACAAGCCAAGGTATAAGCTATGTGCTTTTATCTTGACCTGATTTATTTTGTAGACAACTTTTACAGCATAAAAAGCATTATACTGCATAATGCGTTTTATACTGTAAAAATTGTTAAATCAAGTCTTTTCCGTTTTTTTGCATAATAGCCTGATTTGCATGTACCGGTCATCAGAGAAAGCAGAAATAATAACTAACTTTCGATAGTATAACAACTAATAATTGTAACTAAAGTATTTGACTAATTAATATATTATTAGTTATTTAAAAGACTTCACTATTTTAAAAGATTTCTCTTTTGAAACTGGCTGTTATTATTTGATTTGTTTTATTATTGCTCATTATTAATTGGTAATTTTTTATTATATTTTTATACTTGTTGTTATATTATCACTGCCTGACTGTACAATACAAAAATCTGTACATATGTATTTGTAGTATTCTACACTTTGGACTCGGTTTAACTTTTTTTAGTACTTACCATTTTTTGAATTAACTTTGAGTTTACGATACAATTGACTTGCGTAACATTGGGTTCGGGTTTTCCAAGTGAAACAAAATCAAAAAATTTAACATAATTGCATCGGTTAGCTTAGTGTTAGTGTCGATTCATACTTGCAGCCATAGGTATGTGCGTCTACCCGACAAAATTACCAAAAACCATGCTACTATCTATCAAACAGTTAACTTGTTGAGGTAAAGTGATTTAAATGATTGGATGATTAAATTTAAAAAACATTAGATTTAATCAATGGTTTCATGATTGTTTTTTATTTTCGTTCGTCAGTATATACCTAGTTTATTATATTCCATGCAACTATATGTAAAACACGCCTTATTTTAGGACTCATGTGGAGGCTGTAATCTTGTCTTGTTTTTATTGTTTATTTTTTATTGTTGTATTATTGTCTTTAATGTTACATTCCACGACTGGCTACATTCACTGCCTTGAATATGCTAGTGTCATTAATGCTAGTGTTGTTACCAAACAAGTACACTTTTTGTTTTGTTGTTATAAAGTGTGTATTTACAGTTTTGTGATATATTACTAGGAGTATGTACATAATATGGGTAACTAAATAAATGTTTGAGTACATTATTTTTATCAGGTACGCTTGTTATGATTCAGGCCGCAATGTATATATTTTCGATGATGAAAACATTATACCATTGTTAGTTACATAGACACAATATACCAAAAATTTGACAAAACACAATTCACTTGCTTATGTATGAAAGATGTGTATCGAAACAAAAATGTTTCAGTATGCAAATTAATTTTTTTAATAAATCTCTGCCTTGAAACTAATATATACATAACAATGCCTATAATGAACGCATATAGTGTTAGATGCTATTTGATGGAAAATGTGTTAAATTATAGATTAAAAATACAGTTTCACCGATATCAGTAGTAACACAGTGATTTTAATATGTTTAGTTAGAAATATGTTTTACCTGTTCATTTATTTTTAATCATGCAGCACGCATGCTAGCCCACGTGGTTTACACATTTTTTTCTGAGGTGACATAATTCACACACGTCTAAACCCTCTCATACATACAGTAGTTCAAATTTGCCTTCTTAATGGACTCCTATGAGATGTTTTTAGTACTCGGATCAATAGGTGTACTTGCTCTGAGCTTCTGCGTTATAAAATGTACATGTATCCACTACCCACAATTTTAGATGATTGCGTTCCACTAAAATTTAGCTAACACGAGTAATTTACTAAATTGGCCATAACAAATAAATTTTTGTTAATTCGTTTTTCAATATCTGGCTCTGATATGCTCAGCTTTATAGCATGTCAAGAGTTTAAAGAAAATTTATTTAGACCGATCAGTTATTAAGTTCAGCTTTATAAAATCAGATAATCAGCGTATACATATGTATTAACTGTATGTTATTTTTACGCCATTTTTGATGGTTTAAATTTCTGCATCGTGCTTTTTTAAATGGTCAAAATGACACTAAAATACTTGTCCGTAACATCAAGAGTAGTAACATGTTCATGGTTAAATCATACGTCAGAAGTGATTCTTGAGAGATAGATATTCGGTGTGTTTTTGCTTCAGTTTTACTCTGACAATACTCGTAGTTTGCTTTGTAAGTATATGTATGTATGTAGTTATGAATGATTGTAAATATTCTTTACCAAGGACACATACTTCTTATACATTCCGTAGATTTTTTTAGTGCGTTTGTCATACTTCTGTGTGGTTTGGTTACAGAAAAGTTGCTGTGTGCTGAATCTTACCCAAATTTGTGTTAACTTCTATCACTAACGCCTATCAGCACTATCGCCAAGAGCATTAAAATACCATCTTGGTCTAGCTAAGGTCCATTTCATAATTCATAATAATTTGATCAGATTAGCTAAATTCGATAACTGCTATAACAAGAGCTTGTTATCCTAAATTCACTCAAATGCTGTAAACTTGAAGTAGTTATTCTTATCCAGTTAATATTTTTTTATTATTTAAAAAGTTTTTGACGGGATTTAACACCAGGTTATTGGCACATTTTACATAGATATATTGGTCGAGCTATGTCGCGTCATTAAAAAACATGTACTTCTTGTGTGTTTTTTTAATATTTATTCGTATGTACTCTTGTTACTTTTTTGAGTGGTTACTTTTTTAAGTGGTTCACCCAATGGTTGAGCGCAGTTGAGATTATAAAAATGCAATTTTGTTTTTGTCAGACATTACAAGCCTGATTTTTTGTTTATTTATTGTTTTTCGACTGTTTGTTGTTTGTTGTTATATTTCTGTTTGTCTTGATTTTTGTCGTATTTTTAGCAACTTTTTAACTTTATACTGTTTTCGTAACAAAGACAAAATTTTGTGATACATGTAATTTAATTTAGTTTACAAATCTTAAAATTCTAAAAGTTTCATTGGCACTGATATTTTTTTAGGCTTCAAGGTCTGAGAAATGTACATACTAATATTCTTGGTGATTACTGTTATGTGCAAATGTTATGTTAGACAATTTTCTTATGACTCTGTAAAACTTTCGTTTTAATAAAGTAAAAAATTAGTATACTTGTCGAGTCTGTTTTTTACGTAACGGTTTTTGGCGACGTTAGACAATATTTTTATTTATAAATTAGTATAATTAATTTATAACGTTGAAATGAGTTGAACTAAAAGCAATTGCTACAGTGATTAATGTCACAATTAATTATTCAACAGGACCTTACTGCTTTTCTTTTTAGTTATGTATTCTAGTAAATATAGGTAGGTGTTTTACGCTTGATTCTAGTAACTTCATAATATGGTCATGCAATGATATTTTTAAGTACCTACACAAAAATATAATTTAAAAAATTTTTCTTTTTTGTCTGCTTGTGTAATGGACCGGAGACTTTTTTGTCATACTTAAGTAATGTAACTTGACGGTTTTTTAAATGACTTTTTAGCTGCAATTTTCGTAGCTGTCAAACTATATTTTTATATTAACTTTTTTATAAATTTAAAACTTGCAGATTTATTTCTGCATATTTTAAGCTTTGCTTATGTTATCCAAACTGTCTTACAGTATCTTTTCTTTCCAAATTCAAGTTTAATTTAAAGTTTGGTTGCATGGCTATATGATTTCTTTTACAGATTATTAAGTGTAGTGTAAACTTGTCAAAGTCAAAATTCCTAAATCCATAACTATAAAATTGTGGCACCGTCGTGAAACAAGCTTTAAGACAGCATCTGTTATGAGTTATCAAATAATAAGTGATCTGACAAAGTAAAGACGTTATAAAGTATGGTCGTAGGCTGTTACATCGGTCGACATCAACTAAGGTAGCATTTCTGCTTTGAGTTGAATGCAGTGACTGCATTTTATCCATGTTTCTACGACAACGTTGAAGCAAGTTATGATGGCGTCAATAATTGCCAATTAACATATAAAATATATCTGAATTGATTATGCTGTAAGCTATTTATTCAGTTTTGCTGTTGATCGTTGATTTTGTTTTGGCTTTTTGTCATTCACTTGTAGAACATTTTCATCAATGCAGACTGCAGAATATTTTTGTTCAATTTATCCCCCGACTGTTAATACTACCAAGAGTACACAGTAGGATAATTATCCTGTTATTATTAATATCCTATTATGTACTCTTGATAGTGCTTAGTAACATAACACTTTTTTTGGTTTAACTCGTTTTCACTGCTGGATTTAGTGCTGTAGAATCATCATTACTCCATCCATTTCAATGGTCTCAAGTACACTAAGGGAAGACAAATTTGCTTAGACCTAAAATTCCTAATGCACGCCTCACTCTTTCAAAAAAAACGGAAGCTCTTTTTTTTATGATTTCATGTCAATTTTTGAGCTAGATAGTAACCGGTAAAGTTTCAGTGGGTTTTCTCAAAGTTATCGAACCTTCCAGACAAAATGTATGTCCAACACAGCTTTTCAACTTCCCTTCAGAACTTTTGATTTTAGGTCTACAAATTCAATTTTGGGCTTTACTTTTGAGCCTTTTAAAACTGGGAACATAAAGGCCCTTCTAATAAGCTGAAAACCAAATCTAATTTTTCCCTTCTGACTTTATTATGTTTTGAAGCTCAGACTGTCTTATTGGATCTCTAGCTTATTCTGGTCAGGCCAAAATTTTGTCAATTCTTTAACCGAATTTAGTATCAAAATGAACTTATAAACATTGAGGACAGGCGAAACTTGGATTGTTGTGTAATTTTCGATAGGGGTGCTTGCTGTTTCAGGTTTTCTATGTTTGGTTCTAGTGGTTCAACCTGACCAACATAAAGAAAAAAATATAGGCTGGTTCATACGTGTTCTTATTTTTTGTCCTTATGCCCTTTGTCCTTAAGCAATTTAAAAAAAATTACCAAGCCAAATACACCAACTTTAGCACAAAGAAAGCTGAGGTCATTTTTAGACCAGGTCCAGATAGCCGAAATACTACCACCAGAGCAGCTGACCAAAGTTTGTCCTTGTTCTTGTCCCTATGTCCTTAAGGACAGGTATGAAGCGGGCATAATATTGCAAGTCGTGTCCGCGTGTATTATGGAAAGCCCCCGTAAGTTGACTTTTTGGGAAAAAATGTTTTTTTTGCATAAATTGATAGCACAGATTACTCTGCACCTTATGGAGAAATAACAGAAGTCTGACGTATATTATTTGAGTTACGCTGAAAAACGTAATCATTATGGTTGATTTTGTCACCAATTTTATTGAGTGTAATTACAGACGCTTAATGGAAAAACAGTTTATTTAAGTTTACTTACGTTAGTTTTTTGTCATTCTTGTCTGCTAATGAAAAAGTCACCTTTTAACGAAAATCAACTCATATAAGCTCTGAAACCAATCACAATTGAGTCACAATCAATAACTCTAGTTTATAAAAATTACTGATGAGACTGCTACTACATACATACAACAAAAATTAGTTCTCAGACTCAGTTTATGGAAATCATGAGACAGTTAAAACGCTTTTTCTCGGAATGCTGAAAGTGGACATACGGGGTTTTTTGAGAAACGCGAAGTGGTCTTTTGCAGTGGATATAAAATAGCGTTTTACTAGAAGCTAGTTTTGTTGCATCTATAGAAAAAACAAGTTAAATCATTTTCATTCGAGTTAAAGCTAAAGTAAGGCTCAAGCAGTATTAATTTAAGTTACTTTAAGTAAAGTTACTTCAAATGTTATGTAGTTGTTATGTACGTTCAAATGTATTCATGTGCAGGAAAAGGCACCTCTTATTACGTCTCATGCTCTACAGTCTAAAAGTAAGGTAAGAAACCAACGCATTTGGTTAGTTTATTGACCAGTCGGTCATTTTCTCGATATACCAGGTGATTAGACAGGATTTACCACTGCCGGCAAAACAGTGTTTTGACGAAGACAAAAACGCTCTCAACCCTTTCCTTCGTGAATTTTTCCAAACTACACATTTGATCTGCTGCCACAGACTGGGCATGCTTACCAGTGACAACTTTGTGGCAGTACTGTCACGCCAGACCACTCGGCCACCAGCTCGCTTCACTCGGCTACCTAAGGTAACCCCATGAAGGACATGATTTTGTGAAACATCAGGCCAACCGGTTTCACTAGTGGGAGTTAGTGCTACTTGTTGCTTAGAAGCAACATTATAAATGAAAGGGTTAAGAGGATATTTATTTGTATTTAATGTAAAATTGGGATTGGCATTTACTGTGCCATATATGTATGTATTGTGTCGTAATTCAGTGAGACGTATGTAATTGGTGGAATTATAGAAGGGTGATTAACTGATTAGGGACTGATTAAACTTATGTAGTAGTGACTAATTCATGTAATGTCGTTCGTTACAAGCACAAGCACAAAGAGAAAACTCACAATATACACCAAAGTTGTAAAAAATGTGATTTTAGGAAATATAACTATGCCTTCATAAAATGCTATCTGCATCAATTCAAATACTGAAGCTGCCTGTCAAGACGTAAACTCATCAGTTTGTAGCAATCAGTTTATAGCCGGGTGGACCATCATATTGACAGTGATGACTAGTTGGTTTGAAGCTTTATAATGCTTAATGTATGATGCTTATATTCCTGCTTAATGGTGTTAAATAGGTGTTTAGTAGCTCTGTATGTATATAATAGTTGCCGTTCCCTTTTTCTTATACGTTATTTTTAATACCTAAATGCTGCTTATATTCATTGTGGGTGGTACTATTTGTGAGGAAACTTTTTCGGTAAAGGCAGAAATGTGGCTCACACTTTATTGCGCACAGTCAAATTTATAAGTTGTAAAAAACCGCGGTGTTTTTCAGTTTCATAAGTTTTTTCAAACTTTCAAAAATTCACCTCAATGATTCCTCAAAAACCCAGTGACATCTGAGCTCTAAAGAGTAGACGACAGCTAGAACAAAGTTTGTGAGTAGATTGCACGAATTTGGTCTTGCTAAACCATGCTTTTGCGTACGTTTTTATATGATCTGCACATAATTTCATAATGTTTTGTATACATGTGTACATGCATACATCAAGTTGTTTTCCAGTAACATAATACACATTCGTGGTCAGATTACACTGATATATGTAAGTCTCAGTTCCGCTAAATTTCTTCTTGGGCTATGCTTTTTCTTCATCGTTAAAATTAAATGAGATTTTGATTGGTTTGAGCGTGCGCAACATTGATTAATTTTCCGTAGCGATCGTGACACCCTCAAATTTTGCCCATAAATTATTTTACATGTTTGTCAGTTCTCTAAATCCGTGGGTGAATTTTGTCGGTTAGCTTTCTAACAGAATTTATTACGTATGAATGAAAATCATTCTTAAATGATTTTACATATTTTGATATCAGGTAAGCTGATGAGCTGATTTTGATGATTTTTGAGTCATTTTTTGTCAAATTTTTTGCAAACTGCAAAAAACTGTTTCAATAACTAAAACAATAATTTGGCTTGAAGTATCAGAATGCTAATTTATTTCTTGTTTGGTAAACTTCTAAAAGCGCCTTCTTTTCGGTGTCTTTCAGAAGTAGCTCAGTTTGGGAAATTTAACGGTCTATTTTCAGTAACTCAAAAAGTCTGACTTACCCAACTTTATTAAGCAATGTTTTCCGTGAATTGCCCCCAAAGGATTTTCTGTTTTCAAAGTTTCAATTTTGTTATTTTGCTCCCCAGCACTTTAGTAACGCACTAGCTCTTTTGCGGTGACATAATATTTTCGTGTTGTCAATGTTTTTATATATTTTAATTTATTCCGTTCAGTTTTCAAATATACATATACTTGCATACTTACATATACTTTAAAATGATTAATTTTTTGTTTTTCTTCAAAGTGCGCATTTCTAATGCAATTCATAAACTTATATTTTTTCTCCAATTTGTCAGTACCTCATAATTTGACAGGATTCATACATAATAATATGAAAAGATATACATATGTTTGTATCTACGGTACTGTTCAAAAAAATTTCTTTCTGCGTCGGCGTACAACGAGCTTCATCCTCATCGAGAAGTGATGAACGGTGACTTGAAAGTATACCTACATAGTCTATGCTTATACTATTGTACTTATACAAAGACAAACTATTTCCAATACAAGCTGTTCCAGGGGGTTGATATATATGTATTTATGTGACTCTCTACAAAATATGTTTTTTATTTACATAATACAAAGGTTTAAACTAAACGATGAATCAACGATGCAATAGGGATGAAGATGTGATTACTGATTTGGATCTGATATGATGATAGCAGAAGCTAAAACTTCTTATTTGTACAGAAGTGACTTGAAATTCAAGCATTTTTCTCACTGAATTTTAATTTAAATTGAAATTAAATTTAAGTGCAAATTTAAAATTTAAGGTTAAATTTGCAGTCTTTTACATAGCTTCTGCATGCTGTTCTGCGTTGTTTTTTCTTTCCGCAAGATGGTGTTCGAACACTGGTTGGTACACAGATTCTCGTCACAGAGTCTGAGTTGTTGATCACATCATTACTGTATGGGCGTACCGTGTTTCATTGTATTTTCTTTTTTTAGCAGCCACGGCACCAAAATCGGATACAATAGTTTTTATTGCTGCAATTTGTAAGCGAAAAATTTATTGCTTACGTTTCACTCACAGCACATATACTCGAACAAAAATAGGTCAACGTTGACTTGCAATCAGGTAATAGCGTTTTTTTACAAAAGTACAGAAGTTACAGAAGAACTTTTATCAAGGAAACTTTTCATGCTACAAAAACGAAAAGTGACAGTTGCATAGTCTCGAGAGACACCGCAAGTTTGCCTAGAAGCTAGTTCAGATTGTGTTTTGCATAATTGATTTGCAGTATATAAGTTGTCGCCGAAAAAAGAACCATTAGCCAATTGGATTAATTTTGGTCGCAAAACTGTTTGTCGACTCAGAAGCACTACTTTCATACTCGTTTCGCGTGTATGTAAACACAATAGTGTGTCTGCCGTCTCGCTTGTACAGTCCTGGCCTCAAATTGTGTCCCTTTACTCGGAGTTGACACGAAGTCTACTCCAAGTTCACTCGCAGTTGCAATTAATAGCTTAGCCAGAAAACTTGGAGCTGTCCGAGAAAAGTTTGGCGACCTCTGTTGACCTTCTGACCTACACATATGCGAAAATACGTAGCATTAGAACCAAGCAAGCCAGCAGGCACGCATTTACGTGTGTGTTAAAACTAGTGACCTTAAAGTAACTTCTGTTTAAATTTTTTCCACTCGATACTCGCACGAACACTCGAAGCCACTCGCACACGCACGCACGAAGTACACTATTTGAGGCCAGGACTGTATTTGTCTCCATGCATACTTCACAGCTCTTCTAAAAAAACTGTGTAGGTGCTACAATAACCGAATGAGCTGCTTATATGGCAATCGGCAGCAATATAACATCGCATGTCTAACTTTCTAAAAGTAGATCAAAGTGTAGCGTCCGTCCTGATTAGCTTTATTTCTGGAGAAAACCCACTTGCGATTAGACTGATTTTTATATGTAGGGTTGGAGCTCCAGCTTTCTGGACCCCGTCTATGGGTTGGCGGATTTGCGTAGGAAATTAGAAATTAGCCAGGTACGGTCTTTTTTCCGACAGGAAGAAAACTCTAATTAAGACTGGTTAATCTAACACCCTGAGCGAATATACATTGGGCTTACGGATATAACATGTTATGACGTCAAGTATGTACCACACATCTCAAAAACATTTTTCAATTTTTCATTATTTTAAGCTGTGTAACATTTGTGTAAGTAAAATTTGCCGACAAAAAGGGTGGATTTCACAATTTTTGCATGATTTGCACATAATTTCATTACGATATATCGCCTGATTTGTTACAAATTTTGTAGATTTTCTTAAACCATGGATTTAGCTCAGTTGAAATTTCAGCAGAGTGGAGACTTGCTGTGCTGCGGGTTTAAAATGTCAAATGAGCTAAAACCATGGTTTAAGAAAATCTAAGAAACTCGTAACGAATACGCCATATTTTGTAAAGAAGTTACGTGTAAATCATCCATAACGTACGTAAAACCAATGGTTTAGTAAAACCACCTTTGTGAAATCCACCCAGTGTCTGCAATTAACTTTTAGCAGGCACGATATTTAATGATTACATTTTGCACCAAACTTTCCCTTTATTGACGTTAAACCTGAAGACTATGTAGAATGACAACTACATAGACACACTTTGTGTTGCTAACTCCGTTTAACAAAAATAAGTTATCACAGCCGTTATTCATTATCTGTCACCTGGTAAAAACTATTTGAACGTTTTCTATTCGGTTGAACAGTTTGCCTTGACACTAGAAAACCATATACTCATGAAATAGCCGAAATACTTTAAATATTTAACAAGAAACTAGCAGTCTACCTTCACCTTTTCCTTTCAAGTAGATAACATTTGGCAGAGCTTTTTGAAGCACAAAAGTTTAGGCTGTGTTTACTTCTGTCTATGAGCGAAATTTTTAATTAACTACGGCAAAACAATGATGACGTATTTCAGCCGCAAAGATGCCATTTTCTTAACGTGACATTGACGTAGAACCCAGGGTTAAAAGACCAACCAGAGTGATTTATAAAAACTTCTCGATTAAGCACAAACTTCCAGTTAACACACATATCTTAAAAAATTAGATTTCAGTGTTCTTACTTGACTCTCATCAAAAGGTATATGTAGCTCTTAGAAGTTTTAAATAAAATAATAAGGCGTCTGTCATGAGTATGTCGTATCTAACGGACTTAAGATTTCAGATTCTAAACAATACATACCTGTTATACATATAAAATATACAGTTATTATCATTAACATAATTTAGTATTATAGGGTATGTAGCTGCAGTATTACACAAAGCGTCTGGTTTAAATGGGACAGATAGTTAAATAAATAGGAAGTATTAGTCTTATTCGAGAAACCGCAAACATCCTCACAAAGAAAACTGAAATAACTTAGTTGGAAAAGCCCGTTTCATGCGTTTTTTTTAATTTCAGAAAATTCTCAGAAATAAGGAACCTTATTTTGAAAGGCTTTAACTTCATTATATTTTATTTCTTATTTTTTAATTCCACCTAGCAGGAAGTAGGAACTATGTATTCTTAAGACGCTCTAATTTTTTAAAATTGCGTGTACAACAATTCTTTTAACCCTTTCCTTCCCTACTTCTTTTCGGCACCAAGGCCAAGCTGTGGTTAGAATTTGAACCATCACCGCCAGGCTGCTTTGCTATCTGGTGTAATTGGCGACGTAGTTTAAGGTATCATCATGCACTAAGTCAAACATCCGCCAGCCAGGTTTCGATGCTCTAAGATGGTGCAATTCCAACAAATACATATGTAGTAGAGAAACCGTATGTGAACCGGCCCAATAGTGGATCACTAGCTCCTTTAAACCTAAATAACTCAGCCGTGGCTACTTTATCGACCATATTTTTTACATCAACTGATAGAGGAATGTTAAATGCCCAAACGGGTTTTCATTTTTTTAATATCACACAGTTGGCTTCGAGAAATAGTTAATCAAAAATACGTACTCAAAAAAACCGTTTTGTCCGACCCAAAATGCTACGTGGTCAAATTTGGAAAAAGGTCATTTTTGAAACAAGTTCAGCTATAACCTATAATAAATTTAAGTACTTATGGGTAAAAAAAGCAGCTGAGTTTACTGGTACTATTTATTTTGCTCAAAAGTTACTGTAACTTCAGATATTCTCAAATATTCGATTTTTCTAAAGTACCCCAAAAGTTTGAAGTTTTTTGACTAAAATTGAGAAATGACGTTAAAATTCTTCAGTGAAAAATTCCAAGTACTTGCAGTTCGGTGAGTTTTTACCTTAGTTGGGCTAATTTTTCAATAATATATTGAAAAATTAATGATTTTTAATAAAAATTCTTCTGCTAAAAGTACCCATCTGGTACCTATGTCAAAAAACTTCTATCGCACCTAGAAAGAAGTTTTTTATATCGCTGACTTAGCTTACTTTTGTACTATCTAATTATCTAAAATTCGCACCTTTTTAATTAAAATGCTGACAAAATTTTGTGCTAAATACTTTTGTTCAACTTGAGAAAAGTGAGCTCAAGTCTGACTTAGGCATGGGCACGTTTAAACGATTTGAACCGTTTGAACGCGTTTAAACGGTTTGAACCATTTAAACGCGTTTAAACGTTTAAACGGTTTGGAAACGTTTAAACGTTTACGGGTTCAAAAAACCGTTTTCGAACCGTTTAACTTTAGTACGTTTAAACATTTAAACGTTGAAACGCTTACATGTGTAACCGTTTAAACGCTTATATGTTCAACCGTGTAAACGTTTAGGCTTACTTGTTCAACTGTTTAAACGTTTGAACGCGTTTAAACGCTAACTTGTTTAACCGTTTAAACGTTTAAACGCGTTTAAACGCTCACTTGTGTAACCGTTTAAACGTTTAAACGCGTTTATACGCGGTTAAACGTTTAAACGTTTAAACGTTTAAACGCGTTTACGTTTAAACGTTTAAACTGTCAAAAAACGTTTACAACCGGAAAACGCGTTTAAGCGCGTTTTCTCATCTGTAAACGTTAGCGTGTAAACGTTTACGGTTTTTTGTAAACGTGCTCATGCCTAGTCTGACCGTTGAAAAGCCAAAAAAGTAGGTGGTTCACATTACGCTCCTCTACTATGTTACTTTCAAAGCTACATAGTACATACATACTTTAGGAAGGAAAGGAAAAGAAAATTCATCGTGTATCATGTACATATGTCTGAAACAGTGTTTAGCAGGACTGAGCTAAGACAACCTGTGTCAATTCCATCTCTAACTTTCGCCTTACTTTGGTTAGTCTTCAGCTTAGGGACATTTTCAACTGTCTCCAATTACATATAAGCCTGAACTGTGAACCAAACTTAACGAGTATTCTAAGGTGCTAAACACATGCTTTTTATTGAAGCCACTCGTAGCTAACGTCCCCAACTGAAATTTCCAAGTACATAGAACTCATGTCAACTCTGACTAAGAATAGATATTACTTTTTTCTCTGCACCCATTCAGGTGAAATGAGGTTAGGTAAAGTAATATCAGCAAAAATTACCTGCATGGACTCATGTAGAGTTTATTATTTGGTCTATTTTTTTATTTTTTTATTTTTTATTTTCATTTTTAAACACATTCATGCATATATTGTGCAATGTCAAACAGAATCTATATACACAATACACTGAAGCAAGAGGACAAATTCTATGTAAATACTATGTACATACGTACCACTTCATTCACACTTGTGTGTAAATCTGTTCTTAAGTCCCTTGTCCTTGTCTTTTTATAGTACATAGTTTCCAATTCAGTCTATGTACTTGTAGGTGCTTCTAAAGTACCGACTGAAATTACTTGCAACAGTCTCCAGAGTCAACGCGAAGTCGGAGTCATTAAATTCCAGAGTCAAAGCATGACTCAGCAATCAAGTGACTCTGACTCCGCTTTGACTCCGGAGTCTGTAGCAATTAATTTTGGTTGGCACTGTATGAAAGATGTGTCGCAACTGATAGAGTTATTCTTGTTGTGCGGCGCAAAAGTTGGTCAACAACAGCGCAACAAATGCAATTGCAGGAACTGTAATCAAACAGTCAATTTGGTACTATTAAAGTTGTACCATCAATGCGAGTGCGATTTTAGTGGTCAAACTAGTTTTATAGCAGTTGGCTAACTAATTGAGTTGAGAATCAGTTGGTGTTCCTTTCGTCCCAGAATTTTCATTCATTCTCGTTATTTGCGCCAAGTTCACTTCTGAGAAAAGCCAAGGGCTGCTTTATTGGTCATAACCTGCCAATTCTAGTACATGCCTTTGCTCTGCTTTTACCTTTAGGTCTCCCGTTTTGGGATTATTAAATTCTTACCGATGCCGAGAACCTACTGTTTTGGGTTGGTGTTGTTGCCGTAGGATCAGGCTACTTCCTCGCCCGTACGACCCCGAGCTTGTACTTAAAAACTTAGTTCAGATGTTTATTGAAGGTTTTTGCCGCAAATTTGGCTTCTTTGGCAATTTGCATTTGTGCTGCATTGCAACGATTCAGCTTGAACTAGCCTGGTGTTTAATGTTTAATCTTAGTCAAGAATGACATTTACGTAAAATAAGCAGTTTTTAACAAACTTGCATATGTACGTTGGATTGAGCTTAATTAGTAATCAAGTAGGTATACTTTCAAGGCTACAGTTTAGGGCTGTCGTTATCAAGACTTGTGGCATTTATAGAACTTGTTTGTCTAATTAATTTTGTTTGCGTGAACTTTGCTCAGTAAGTCTGTGGCTTAGGTCGGTACGCTGTTATTTACTGAATTAAGCTATCATATTTACCTCAAAGTCAAATCTTGTGACAAAATTAGCTTCATTATTATGTACTTTAAAACAGTTGTTTACAACTGTAGGGGTAACTGAGCCTTCTTTATGCGTGTACTCTGTTTACGGCAGATAATCTGTACATGAAAATCAGCCACTTGTTGTTTTTCAGGACCTACGGTTTCAGATACAGAGAACTGCAGGTAAAAAAGGGTACTGAAATGGATTTACGACAGCTCAGTACATAGCTACATAAAATGGTTAGAGCGCAGATCTGCAGAACCGGAGATAGGCAGTTCAAATCCCCCTTGGGTGTTTTTGTTACTGTCGTGTCTTTCATTTAGAGTTTCTTAACAAAGAACGATTGACAAGAAGACAAAAGTTTGTCACATTTACTGCCACCTTGTTGAAACATGGCAGAGCCGACCAAACCGGCGCTATTTGCACAAACTCTGTCGTTTTCTTTTTTGACTTTTTTGATTACTCCTTTGCTCCCTGACTACGATAATCTATTTATTCCTTAACTTCTAAATGAAAATAGGTCAGTCGGTTCAATCTGCTAAGTAGTTATGCTAGCTAACTATAACTCAATGAACTACCTATCATATTTTGCTGTTTTGAGTTTGTAATTTTTACAATCAAAACATAAGCTTTAAGTTTTATATCTTCACAAATTGTTTATAACCGATAACGTTTTGAATCACCTATGTAAAATATACGCATATTGTCGTTATAGGTACAATGTAATAAACAGATTTTTTAGATAATCAACAAAAACCTGCCAACACCTGTGATCTCACAAAAAAGGCTGAGTTTGACTGACAGTCTTCAGACAGCATAACTAATTATCGGGCTCAGTTTAGCAGCTGTTGTCCAGAGCGGCTGAAGGCGTATTAGTTTTGTATTTTTTTAGGGTAACAGCTTTCCAATTAGTTTGACTGGTCGGTCAATTTTAAAGATCTTTGATATCACTGAAAACACTCAAGTTAACATGGATGCTACTGGTTGGGATTCACGGAGCGCGAACTTAGGGTCTTATCCAAAATTGGTTTTTAACGGATTAGACTTAAATTAATTTTGCTAAAAACACAGCACAAAATTAACATAGCCGGCTGAAATTTCGCTCTACATGGCTTACACACATTATTTGTTTGTGTGCCAAGTTTCAGTAAATTACGTTTAACGGACGCTGCGTTATTGACGAAATAATGTTACATGTAATCCGATAAATCCAATTTTGGATAAGACCCTATTAGAGTGTAAGTTAAACAAGTGATCGTACAAAATACATTTAGAATGTTTCATTGCGATGTTCTATTTCATTCAAATAGAACGACCGAGTCTAAAGTTCAATAAGTTTTGTCAGTCCCAGCCATGGGCTCTATAGTAAATTACAAAAATTTTCTCAATTGTATTTGGTTCGAGTTTAGGTATCAATTTGTTTTCAGCTTATTTACAACTGAGTAGGGCAATAGTCTTTACTTCAATTCTGCTTTATATGTATGTATAAAGTAAAACATGCTGTTATTTTGATTTAGTTTATACATAGTTTACAGTTTATATCAGCTAAAAACAGTGGAGAGATTTAAAAGCTCAAACATTTCATCTACAAACATCTACAAACAAACATCTAGAGTTTCGTAGTAAAACTAATTCTTTTTAATTTTGAGAAAAAACTAATTTCACCCGACTGGTAAAAATGTGATTTTTTTAGTTTGAATGAAGGAAAAAGTGAATAAGCAATAAAAGTTTAATTCAGAAGAATAAATATTTACACAATTTATCAAATCATCATTAGTGTCAACGTTTAGAAAATACATCTTACATTGAATTATGAATATTTTTACTGTGATTGAAAACACAAGCTCATTAGCATTTATACAAAATTTTTGCGTATATTCTACAGCTAAATGTGATCTAATAGAACACGACTGCTGCGAGTTTTGACAAGTGAAGGGTTTTTTCACTGAATTGAACTCATAATTAATCTGTCAATAGTAAAACCGGATTAGCTTAGGTACTTTTACTACCTTCCATTATTCAAGGTAGACATATATATAATTATGCTCATATGTTTCAACCTTTGACATATTATAATGTTGCCAGTTTACCAAATAGGTATGAATGCCTGCGTCAATTCTTTATCGGACGAAACGTTTTTTTGCTAGACCTGCGCCCGATTTATTAAAGATTTCAAGGGCCCGTTGAACTCAACAGAGCCGTTTAGTTCAATGGAACCGTTGAAATTTCAGCCACTTCTATAAAAATTTCGACGGCTCCGTTGAGCGTATGTAACGGCTATCTTTAAGGTCAAAGGCGCCGTTAAAGGCTCAAAGAATTATGTAAAATTTTAGCTTGTATTAAATTCAAATATTTGCAACGGAGAACCTTTAACCCCGTTGAGCTCAACGGGCCGTTGAAATCTTTTTACGCGGCGGCCTCAGCCGCCGCGTATACACAAAGTTAAGGCAATGTCTGAAGCAAAGCAAAATGTTAGGTCAGGCGCCCAGTGTTGTTGTTAACGTGCACAGTGACACCAGCGTGTGTACTTATCACTACAAGGAAAACCGGTTTTGTTGACCGCTGCTACATGCATTCCAGATAATTATTATTGATTATTATTTTTACGCGGCAGCCTCTGCCGTATAGGTTAATTGCAAGTTTCGATCGGTTGGTAGTTGACAAGTATTAATTAATTTGTGTAGTGACATCACTGACAACTTTTGTGTAAGAAGTGCATTCTGGATGGTTAACACGCAAGTTTTGGTGGTTTGATCTGTAGCCCGTTTCAATAAACTCACAGGTCCACAAATTTGTGGGCCTGTGAGCCTGTGCCTGTGAATTCTGTTTCAATATCTCACTCTCACAGGCACAGGTCACAGCTCACAGGCCACAGGCACAGCGAAATTCACATAACGCACATATAACAGAAGGCTGTTTTTCAGCAGCGTACCTATGTGCGTTTGCTGGCAAGCAGAGCATGAAGTCACATTGTGTGCGTCACATGTGGAATAGTGACCTGTGCCTGTGGCCTGTGACGGGCAGCATTTTTTATGCTTATTGAAACCGGATTCACAGGCATCTGTGGCCACAGGTCACAGGCCCACAAAGTTATTGAGTACTGTGAGTTTATTGAAATGGGCCACTGGTCGGTTAACGAATTCAGTGTTTTATTCTAGATTGCTGATTCTGATAGGTACACATTTTGGCCGGTATTTGTTAGTTTGTAAATTATATACTGTTTACCACAATTCGAGAACCGTGCCCTCCTGAATAAAACATACCCTAAATTTGATACACTTTTTAAAAAAACCTTTTGTATCTATGCATTTGTGGAATTCTCCACCTGACCTTTTTCCTCAATCCGCCTCCTACATACACAGTAAAACTGTTGTGTTCATAAATGAGTTATGAAGTTTAGTAAAGCCGACTTGGAAAAAACTGAATTAAGACGTGGGTTTTTTTTGGGGTTTTGCAAGCAGGCTCTATCTAATACATACGTATGCACTATGCAGTATGAGTACGTCAGCTATGCATTAACAAACGCCGCGTCTACCTGTTCCATTGGAACAGTAAGCTATTTGGACTTCATAGTTCATACATAGTTTGAACTTGAAGTCTCTCAGCCTAAACTTTACAGTGTCTTTCATTAAAAAACTAACTACTCGGAAGACGTACTTGTTAAAACTGGACACTGAACTAATTTGAAAATCAATATATACAGTTTAAACAAAATTCAGTTCAATGAACATCAGCAACATTATGTTACTTTTCAGCTGAGTAATTGTACGATTACTTGTCGTTTCCATTCTACTGACAGATACTATTCTGATTTTGTCACATCAATTTAATTAATAAAGCACTATGTGGGAAGTCCTCAGTCCTGGTACGGTATTTCAAGCGTGAACATTACTGTCAAATCATGCATATTTAGGAGAAGGGCAAATATATTTTTCTTATTTTGCTGCTAACAACGCATGAAGGTTGTCAATAGATGAAAGAAAGGTTACAGTACCAATCAAAAATAGAGTCTGATGCTCGTACGAGCACGAGCACTTGGTGACGTCATGCTCGCAGAATTGAGGTGCGCGCGAGCACTGCTCGACAGCAGTCCAATTTCACTGACATTAACTTGGCAGCCAACAGCCAACAGCTGACTTGCATTCGTGTCACGTCGTGATAAAGGGGGCCTCAATTAAAATAAGCTTGAAATGTAAAAAAACACTCATATCACAGAGATACTTTTAACGAGTAAATTAATAGAATTTTTGGCCGTTTTGTAATATTCGCTATTTTGTTTGTTGCAAAGTTGATAAAAGTAGCTGTTAATAATATATTGCTATTGCCGCTTTCCCTTTGTACTTTAAACTTAGTAGCCAAAGCATTTTGTGGTCAACCTCAGCTCCAATTTATCGCAAAGGTCAGGTTTTGGCCTCAGCTTTCAATATGACACACCAACTTTGTTCAAGGGGGCAACTAGATTTGAGTTAAATTAATATTTTTGATTATACGGTGCATAACACCTATTACAAGCCTAACATAATACCTTTTGTCTTTGAGTATAATCTATGATTTCAGTTTGATGAAAAATACTTGTGGGCAAAAAATCAATTTTTATCAGGATGCTACGCTGAATGCACCCGTTGCAGCGAATTATTTCTAAGGGGAAATATAACTCTCTAGAAATATTGAGAAAACCAAAATTTGCGTTTCTTCGATGAAAACTTTTCTTCCTCCTCTCAGTAAAGTCTCAAGAAAGAAAATGTTACAAAAGAACGTGGCTTAACGTGAATGTGAATTAACATGTCCCAAATTAGCCTTCATGAACGTATTTTTGCGATGTAAAAGCACCGGAAATTCTAGTAACTACACATTGTTCTCTCAAATTCATTCATTAATTCTTTGCCTAATTGCAAAAGTCAGAAACATAAAAATACTAGAATAGTTTTAACGCAATTTTATGTATGGCTATAACTGATTGATTATGATTAATATATATATACACAGGGGCACTACAAACTGAGTAATCAGGACCAGTGATTACTCCATCAGTTTTTGCTGGAAAATTTCAGGTGTATACTGAGTTGAAACAGAAGCGTGGCTAACTTTTGCTATAAATTAAGGTCAGCGTTGGGCGAAAAAGGTTCCAGTTACGCTGAGGGTGAAAAGGGGTTAATAATTAAAAATTAATATACAAAACATACTTGAAATTTAAGTACTTTTTAAATGTTAAGTTATATTGTTCACTTAATCTTCATTCTCTAACGTATCCGTACGATACAAATAATTAATCACTTTATTCACAAATTGAGCTCGTTTGTGAGCACTCCTTTATCACGAAGTGACACGAATGCAAGTCAGCTGTTGGCTGCCAAGTTAATGTCAGTGAAATTGGACTGCTTTCGAGCAGTGCTCGCGCGCACCTCAATTCTGCGAGCATGACGTCACTAAGTGCTCGTGCTCGTACGAGCATCAGACTCTATTTTTGATTGGTACTGTAGGTTGTGGTCTAGTGTGTCAAGAGTGAGAAACATGAAAGACATTGTTTTTTAAAAGTCCACTATTCGTGACAAATGTTTGTATCAAGATAAATTTATTGTAAGTATAAATTAATCAAACTGTATTAGATAGAATAAGCTATAGAATAAGCTGCTTCATAGTTGAATAGTTGAATAGTTGACATAAGTTTAGATTTAATTGAATATAGACCTGTAGTACAGTCGTTTTCAAATGATTTTCATTTCATTTCAATTTCATTTTCATTTTCATTTTCATTTTCATTTTCATTTTCATTTTCATTTTCATTTTCATTTTCATTTTCATTTTCATTTTCATTTTCATTTTCTCATTTTCATTTTCATTTTCATTTTCATTTTCATTTTCATTTTCATTTTCATTTTCATTTTCATTTTCATTTTCATTTTCATTTTCATTTTCATTTTCATTTTCATTTTCATTTTCATTTTCATTTTCATTTTCATTTTCATTTCATTTCATTTCATTTCATTTTCATTTTCATTTCATCATCCGACGCGTCGGATGACATCATCCGACGCGTCGGGTTTCATCACCGAGGCCGTCGGATGAAATCATCCGACTGGCCTGGCTGGGCGTCGGATTGCATCATAGAGTTAGAAATTGGAAAGCTTGCAGGAAAAATTTATGAGGGTGACTCCTCAAAGAGTTATGAATTTTTTATAGTTTACTTTTATGTGTTGTATAGCAGGTGTTTTCGCAAAATTAAAGACAATTTTGACATCATCCGACGCGTCCGATTTCATCACTGATCCCGACGCCTAGAATCCATTTTCACTGAGACCGTAGCTAAACATCGTGTGAATTATATGGATATTAATAGCTTCAAGAGTACATAATCACAAGAGTGTGACACTGTACTCGTTTGTGGCCTAGCAGCGCGGACATGCTGCGACCATTATCTCCCGAAAAAGGCCACAACTGTGGGGGGGGGTACCCCCCTACACGAATGAAGGCATAGCCCTCAACTGTGGGGGGGACCCCCCCACGAATCAGACCATAGGTCTCAAACGTGGGGGGGACCCCCCCACAAATGAGGGTATACCCTCAAATGTGGGGGGGACCCCCCCCCACGTTTGGTGCAACCTAAAAAATGCCCCGGAGACGCCCCGCCGCCACTTTTTAAGGTAAAATTTCGTTCCTAGGGGTATTTTGTAGTGCTGAACACGAATCCGGGGTCCATTTTTGCCTAGAGCCATCGTGGACCTCGCCAAGCCCCCTTCCCCAGGGTACCATGTTTTAGGGGGCCAAAGGGGTCAAATTTTCGAAATTGTGATTTTGCTGTTTCTCGGGGTAATTTGAGCCCCTGAACACGAATCTGAGGTCTATTTTTGCCTAGGAACCTCCTGGGTCGCCCTGTAACCCCCTCAGGGTACCCCCTCTAGGAGGTCCTAAGGCGTGAAATTTTCGAAACTGAGATTTTGGTAGTGTTAGGTGTGGTATGATTCGCGGAACACGAACTTTAGAGTCCATTTTTGCCTCGCACCGTGTTGGACTTTACTACGGCGGCTACAATAAGGGGTTGTGTGCCAAGAATGGAGTATCTTTTGCTAAGAATGGAGGGTCCACTGCTTAAAATGGCGCGTCCCGTGCCTAGAAAAGAGAGTCCTCTGTTTAGAATAGAGGGTCCTTCACCCAGAATAGAGGGTCCTTCGCCTAGAATAAAAGGTCCTCTGGCTAGAATAGAGTGTCCGACTTACAGTCGGCAAACCCGTTGTGGCCTACTGGCAATGTTTGTAATTGTCTCAAAGTTATGCTGTCAAGAGAAGTCAACCGGTGCCAAAGTTATGAAAAACGGTTCAGTAAATTTCAAATTTCGGACTGTGGGGTGAATAAAAGAAAAAACCCAAAAATTCATTTATTTGGACTTCCAAGGATCAGAATATTCAGGAACACAAAAAACCCTTAGAATGCGCTTTTCACCAAAAAACTGTTAAAAAATTTTCTACCGTAAGAATTCTACGTACCTGCATGCATACATATCTGTACCAAAGCCTCGTAAATATCTGCTGCCTCGACGGTGTAGCGAATAGTAGTATGGAAAAGAGAGCCGCCTGACATATTTGAGTCCAAGAGGATCCTAGATGGAAGTGGACTCCGGAATTCGGATTCCAGATTCGTGTTCAGGGGCCAAAATAACACTTAAACATGAAAAATTTCAATTTTTGAAAAAATGACCCCAAGTTGGTACTGTAGCCTAGCCTGTGGGGGTCAGCTGGGTCCGCGGTGACAAAAATGAGCCCCAGATTCGAGTTCAGCACCTCAAAATACCCCTAGGAACAAAATTTTACATCAAAAGTGGCGGCGGGGCGTCTCCGGGGCATTTTTTAGGTTGCACCAAACGTGGGGGGTCCCCCCCCCACATTTGAGGGTATACCCTCATTTGTGGGGGGGTCCCCCCCACGTTTGAGACCTATGGTCTGATTCGTGGGGGGATCCCCCCCCCACAACTGAGGGCTATGCCTTCATTCGTGTAGGGGGGTACCCCCCCCCCACAGTTGTGGCCTTTTTCGGGAGATAATGGTCGCAGCATGTCCGCGGCGGCCAAGCTGGGATCCAGAAGAGTGTCATACTTTTCTTATTATGAACTCTTGATAGCTTGAATAATAGTTGTCTTTCAAATCACAGACAGCATGGTAACTTTCTTTATCTTTTGTATCATGCAAGTTATAAAATGTACAACTGTACAACAGCATACTTTACTATTGGGTTTGTGACAATATAAAATGCTAATAAGCAAAGGAGTTAAGAAAGTTTATTACGTATTTCCTGCTTATTGATCCAATTGTATTGAATGTACTCTGGACTTTGGTTTTATCTAATCGAGTTAGTGGACTAAATGTACTATTTATTTATTTATTTTTAAAATGGTTTTTATTTATATTTGTTTTAGGTAAATGCATTTTTATAAAATAGATGGAGATAAATACAATGTAAACGTCCAAATATGTGGGACGGGGTTTATAGTTTCTGTATGTACATACACAAAGTTAGTATACCCATTAGTATAAACATACATAGTATAAACATCGTTGTTCTATTCATGTTTTTACTTATATCTTAACTGTATTCGTTGCTCTAACTGTTTTTAGTTTACTTTTTGCTTCCTGGCTGTCTGCCGTGTGCTTTGTTTTGTGGTTTGGTAGCATAATATGTCCCGTATTGGGATAATATGCTTGGATTTTTTTAATAAATATAAACATAGATAGTACACAGAAATTATTTTAACCCTTTAATGCCCGGAGTATCACTGGCTAGACAGTATCATTCTGACACCTTCTAGTTTTTTAGCCATTGCTCAAGCTACGTGCGTCGTAGAAAGATCGCAACACCACAAATCGATAGAGAAATGAATGCTGAACAAAACATAATGCGTCAATTAAGGGTCTAGGACGCACACCTCACCCCAGAGTATCAACACAGCAACTGTGCCCCTGCCATAGTTAAATGCTAAGCAATAAACTACATTATCAGCTGTATTTGATGTACAAAAAGCGGACTGCCAAAGTTGCATTTGAATTTCATAAACTGGCTCCTAAAAAAATACTACTTTTGCGATGAACAAAAGACAAATTTGCGCATTGCTTAAATAAGCATAGGCTTTGCTGTGTAGCAGTAAGACTAAAATTTGCCGGCCAAATGCGAAGATCTACAATTACCCAAAAAAACTGTTCAAAAATCCTGACACTGGAATAGACTAGTCAAGTTTCATAGTCCCAGATGTAGTAGTTCATCATGTGATATCACCCATGATCCTCTGGGCATGATAGGGTTAATGCTGAGCTTCAAACAAATGTTAAGAAAATTTGTACGGATAATCTGATCTGGTTTATGATTTGGTTCAAAATATATAAAATGTTACACCACGAGTACATATTCCTATTATGTACTCCTGGTTACAGTGAATATGTCACATGACTACTCCAAAGTCCTTTCACGCACGTATATGTACTCTTAGTATAATCTAATTAGTTTCACTTTAACTTGCAGTTTTCAATCACAAGCTTTCTAACTTCAACTAGTCATAAGTCGTGTGTTTCTCTTTAACTAATAACAGTATATAATCTGGAAAAAAAACTTTGTCATGCTTACTCATTTGTCCATACTCACTATACTTAGGTTATCTCTCACTCAGTCCGGTTAACACCGGATGAAGACAATAAGCTTAACCGATTTTGAAAGTTATTAGATGGATCATTGCGTAAGGATGTCCTTTTCTGAGCCAAATGAACCCCCGGGATAATACATATGCAGCAGGCATTACTAAGTTACTAAAGTCTAACCAGAAATTTCCAAATCCTGAGAAAAAACAGGTGGCGTAATTTTTGTGACAACTCACCCCCTGTAACCGAGGATAAAGCCCGGTTCATACTCGTCCTTGTCCTTGTCCCTAGCGTTTTGTCCTTAAGCTATTCCAAGAAAACAGACCGGCCAAATCAGCCAATTTTTCACATGAGTAAGCTTAGGGTGACTTTCAAATTGTATGCATGCAAAGATTTAGCCGAAACGCTTGTGTAAACTTTTCACAGCATCTGCCCAAAATTTGTCCTTGTCCCTGTCCTTTTGTCCTTAAGATCAAGTATGAACCGGGCTTTAGAGTAAGACTTACCCTTAACAATCACTATGTCACAGTTAAAAAAACGCTGAAATATTTCTGTTTTTTACATTAAAAAATAGCATGACAGCACGTCTTG
Organism: Trissonchulus sp. WLG1_4; assembly: GCA_030248245.1. NCBI lineage: Eukaryota > Metazoa > Nematoda > Enoplea > Enoplida > Ironidae > Trissonchulus > Trissonchulus sp. WLG1_4. The sequence goes on along the minus strand of JASANF010020722.1, from coordinate 6,099 downwards.
AAAATCGTTTTTTGACATAGGGAGCTTTTGCAGTTACCTACGCAAATACACACCAAAGTAGACATAGTTCTCAGAAAAAGAAATAACAGTTTCTTCATAACTGAGTTTTTTAATCTATGTAACTCTCTGTAGCATTTGTGGCTATCTTTCTACATGCTGTACCTTCATTTTTTACAGTTTCTGAAAAAGAATTTAAACAATACGCTCACGTTTTGGTAAAAAGAATGGTGCTTCGGATAAAGCCGTGTTATTTTGGCCGCAAATTTTACCATTAAACAAAGTTTTCATTTTTTTCGGGATAACTTTACTATTAAATTGAAACGAGTCATGCTTACTTTTTCTTAACACATGCGCGTCGCAAAATTGGCACTAAAATATCCTTTTGAATCTGCTTACGCATAAATGAGGTAATCTCCAATACGATCAAGTATCAACATCAAGCTAACGCACGCAGCTTTTCAATTAAGCCGTAATTTGATCCTACTCGGAATTAGTATGCCGAGCCAATTTTACCATTATCTTGTTAACCCAAAATTTTCTTATTCCGTTAAATGCTATATTTGTAGACTGCTGCGTGAACTGAACAACTTTGTGCGAACATTGAGTTCGGAAACTGCTAAAAGTTTATCTGTACTGTTAATGAAAGTTTATTTAAACAATTTGACTTTCCAGGTATATTTTGATTGTTTTCTAGGTATATTTTGATTGTATCACTCAAATAGTTTTACAATGTTAAAACCGTTGATACCGTTGTCATTATTGAACAGAAGATATCTTGTATTCAGTCCAGTTTGTTAGTCAAGTTTCAGTCATCTTTGTCAAAACAAATTTTCATGTTTGTAGTTTAACAAACAGAAAATTTTTTTCATAGGCTATGCCTTATTGCATAACAATTAATAGACGACGAATATAACTGACTGAGTTTAAAAACAAACTACATAGTACTACATTTTTAGTCCTCATGCTCAAAAATGAGTAATTTGAAGTTAGTATTACTAAAACATTCTAGACTGAAACTTATTCCAGATTTGCGATTCACCGTCGCCTGGTTCACTAAAAATAGAAACAGGCGATTTCATTACAAAAAGAACGAATTGCAAGCATCAAAGGTACAGGAATAGTCACAAAAGTCACGCCATCTGATTTGTCTCAGTGCTCAGCAATTTTTGGTCAGACTTTATTATAAAAAATTGAACGGAATCATAATGTCATTTTTTGATTTCAGACATGGATTCTTATAATCTCACCGATTTAGCCAGTAAAAACTGTACCAATTACGTTCCAAACACAGGAAGTTTTAGCTACACTCTCGCTATCCTATTCGGCATACCAGCATGTATAATAATCATCATCACTGTAACGGGAAACTTCTTGGTGCTTTGTTTCAAAGCAAACGTCGGTAAACGACAAACGTCTCTTTTGATCTGGAATCTAGGCTTAGCAGACTTTATGGTTGGCGTAGTTGTACTACCAATTGGCGTGGCGTATACAATTGGCCGCAATTGGCCCTTTGGACGTTTCATGTGCCGTCTGTGGACGTCTTGTGACGTCGTCTTTTGCACTGCGTCAATTGTGACGTTATGCGTCATATCCGTGGACCGTTATATTGGCGTTACCAAACCACTGCGTTACAAAGTCATTGTGACAAAACGTCGTGTTGTTTTCGCCATAGTTGGCATTTGGCTGTTTAGCCTGAGTATTTTGCTTCTAACGGTGCGTTATAAAGCGCGTGAAGGATGCTATAATCCTCACGTTTGCAGAGTAATGGACGAATTACAATACGTGGTACATTCCGTTGTAACGGCGTTTTTTCTGCCCGCCATAATAACTCTTCTACTTTACTGGAAAATATACGAAATAGCCCGTGCTAGAGAACAATGTCTGAAAGAAGGACTTATCATAACCCTTGGGGATAACTTCCTAACCGCTTGTGTTGTTAACGAGCCATTACGAGTTCACTGTGGACACAAACATTTGTCAAAACAACGAAAAGTCATCCGAATGCATAAGGTTGTGGCCAAAACACTGGGGGTAGTGGTCAGTACCTTCATCGTTTGCTGGCTTCCATTCTTCATGTCCTATCTCATTTGTGAGTTTACAGATTTTAACAGATACAATCCCGACCAGAATTACTTGCTACAGACTCAAGAGTCACAGTGGGGTCAAAGTTACTTGACTTCGGAGTCAGAGTATAGAAATATATCCCTTTCCTGCCTGAATTTTTCAAAATTGCACTAAGTTCACGCTTTGGCTGGGATTTGATCCGCTGCCACAGACTAGGCATGCTTCCCAGTGACTACTTTGAGGCACAACTGTCACGCCAGATCACTCGGCCACCAGCTCGCTTCACTCGGATACCTAAGGTATCCTCATGAAGGATATGATTTTGTGAAACATCAGGCCGACAGCTTTCACTAGTGTGACATAGTGCAATTACATAGTAGTTTTAAAGCCACTGTGGGAAGGAAAGGGATATATGTGTCAAGTATAAATATATTTTGGCTCTGGAGTTAAGTGACTCCAACTCCGCTGTGACTCCGGAGTGTGTTGCAAGTAATTTTAGTCTGTACTATAGGTTAACCCTTTAAAACTCAGAGTTTTTTGTCTAGAACGGTAAACTCTGACACCTTTTGGTATTTAACCGTTACTTGAGTTACGTGAGTCGTAGAGAGATCACAGAACCATGTGGGATGCCAAATTATAATCTGGGCATAAAACTATTAAGTAATATTCAAATTAAACATTGCTGAAGTACACATTTTGTTAGAACTTATTGTTTTCTTTATACTGCTTGATACATCCGTATTGGAAAAGTTTAGAGAAGAAGAAAAAAAAGTTTAAAGTTTAGCCCTAAGAAATACCGCAAAATAAATTTCCTCAAAACAAAACAGCCTCTACGTCAACATAAGCAATGCGTGAGGGCATTCACTTTAGTAGAGCCCACTTCAGTGGTTTGAATAAAGATTAAATATTAAGCAATAAGTATTTTATTACTCTCATTTTTGTATTTTCAGCATATCACTGCCAATGCATTCCTCCAATTGTTCCCGAAATTTTAACCTGGCTGGGTTACTGCAACAGTATGATGAACCCCATCATATATGCGTTTACTATCCGCGAATTTAAGCAGACTTTGCGATCACTATTTCGACTGGTTAGCCGACGGATTGGCAAGAATCATCATCAAACCCGAGTAGCTCAAGGAATGTGCCTTGTCTATGACGAGCCCGCTACCATAGGACACCATCAGCACCCGAATCTGAACCCTTATAGAATCGATCGAATGAAACGAGAGCAACGCAGGTCAATGAAAAAAGTCAAAGAAACCGCCGCTGCGAATCCGTCAATTTTTCGAGAAAAGAGCGAACATCCGAGCCGAAGATTTTCCATCCATACGGAACAGGCGGAAGCGGAAATGTCGTCAATCGGCGGCAAAAAGATGCCGTTTGGAATCAGTTTGCCCCGATTGAGACGACATAAATCGATGCACTGTCGACAACGAATTGGCAGCGGTGGACACAAATCGTTGGCAACTTCGTACTCAATGGGATTTCGGCTTCATCGCGAAGCTTCCAAAAAAGATCGCTCAGCCATCAAAAACATCACGGCTGCCGCCGAATCCCATCCAAGTCGCCGATTCTCCATCGTCCCACTTGACAGCGCCGAAAACAGTCGCCGCAACTCGATGATACCTGCAATAACAAATGGCGGCTTCTCCTGTCCCGCTCAATATATAATGTACTCTGAGAACGGTGGCGCCACTGTGCCGCCCCAGCTTAAACTAGCTGCCCGGGAAACCAAGTCAGCTTTCGGTAATCTAATGGATCGACGAAAACAATCATCTAGTGACGATTCCTCAATCAGCTCGGACTCTGAGTGCCAGTCGAGTTCTGAAGTCGAACCCGAGCACTGGTCCGCTAAAGCTTACTCAGTTCTTGTCAGTCCACAGACAACTGTTATTTAAAGGATGTTGTTTAATATATATTGTATGTTATATGAGCTGTATATGCTACGATTACAACTTATTATCAAATTAGTTTATGTTGAAACGTAGCTCATGAAAGCATTGAAAAGTAACAAAAGTAATCCAGTATACCTACTAATCATTATTTATGCATAATCTATGTTGCGTGAAAGAATAAACGTAATAAAAAACACAAAGTAAATTTAAAATATCACTTAAAATATCACAATATATTTTAATATGTAGATAAAAAGCTGTACACAAACAGTGAAGTATAAGAATCGTACATATGTAATAAAGAAAATGCAATTTGTGGAACATTCATAACTAACTTTTGCCTTAAAAAATGTCCAGAAAGTAGCAGCTTAGTCAAAATTGTAATAACCAGTGCACTGCCTTAATTAATTCAGACAAATTTCAGACATCACGGGTAGATTTTGCAAAACTGATTTTATAAAACCATGGTTTTACTTATATTTCATCTGATTAACACTGTAATTTCATTACGACATATTGCCTGGTTAGTTACAAATTTCGTAGATTTTCTTGAACCACGGTGTTAGTTAAACTAAAAATTAAACCTGCAGCACATCAAGTCTCTGTTCCGCTGCAATGTCAACTGAGCTAAAACCATGGCTTAAAAAAATATTTACGAAATTCGTAACAAATCAGGCATCATTTCGTAAGGGCAACCATGGTTTTATAAAACCACCTTTGTGAAATTCACCCGCTGAGTTCAGCGAACGGCTGCTAAAATCAAAACGTCTGTTTTTTTCTCAGTGTTCAACATTTGTTGGTCAGACTTTAGCCTTCAGCAGTTTGAGTTTCAACAGACGCTGACGTTTTCTCTGTAGCTCGCAATTTGGCGGCCAATATTTTGTTCTCAAATTCCAATTTTGTCATCTCCATTTTGATCTTTCTCGACGCGTCTTTCAGAAGACCGATTTCGCATTCCAGCTTTTCTCGTTTCAAGCGCAGACAGGCGCGCTGTAGTTCATCGTTGGAGAAATCTTCGTTCGAGTTCTGTGACGGCGAGGTGGTCTGTGCTAGACCGATTCCAGTGTAATATTCTGTGGAGCCGTAGTTGGGTCTCAAATCGCGCAGAGTACAGTTGGTGCTCGCTGAATCTAAAACAAAATAAATAAAATAAATAAATAAAAACTAAATTGTAGGTTAATTTGTCGTATTAAGTTATTGTATTTGGTAGACTAGGTAATAATCGTATACTCAATGTAGTTATTACATATATGTACTCAAAGTCCATGTTTTAATCCATGATTACAAAAGATTATAGTGACTAAAATGAAGTGACTAAATGTTGTACAATAAAATTTTTCTTTAACCTAAAATATTACAAGAATTGAGGCTACAATTGCATTAAATTTCAAAACTAAAAAATTCAGTTGCTTTATTTAATCGAAAGCCATTCCCAAACTTTCACCAGACTAAAAAAATTAACATGCATGCATGCATTAGTGTTCGTAGTCAAGTCCGTTAAAAGAGCTAAAATTTGACTCCTTGTAGTCTAGAAGTTTAAAAAAGGCATTTTTACGCACATTTTTTTAATTGTATGTAATGTCAAACTAAAGTGCTCTCATTTAGTCCAGAAAATAGTGCCGTATATATTTTGTTTATAATTGTGGCTCGCAAAGCGAAATTGGTGGCTCACAAAGCGAAAATAGCCGGAAAAGTCGCTCCGCACCCCCCCCCCGGTGGCTCGCCCCCCCCAGAATTCGGTAATTAGTTAAAATTTCCTTCCTTGCTGTTAATATTCAAATCGTGTTGTACCACAAATTGTTCCCAGATTATGTATTTTAAAGAGTGAATAACCAATATTATCATCAGCTTCGCAACTTAGGCATCTGTGCGTCTGTTATGTATATAGCTGTGTTCATCATTTGAACACCCTTGTGTAGTTGGAACCACTCTGTTACCTGTTACGAGTCGGTGGTCATAGTACACTTGGCAGCATACGTGGGCAGCAGGGTTGGCAAGTCTCGGGTTTGCACTGCAACCGAGACCGAGACCGAGACCAGGCAACCGAGACCACCGAAACGAGACCAGCCCTTGGGGGACATTTTTTTCAAGTTTCAATTTTAAAAATTTGAGATTATTTGAAACGTCAAAAAATAGTT
>JASANF010020721.1:0-24309 GCA_030248245.1 Trissonchulus sp. WLG1_4 | reverse complement strand
CGGTTATGATGATTGCTTTACACAACCGCGAGGTTATAAGTTTGACTATGGGTCATTTAGTAAAACGGGTTAAACGGATTAGATTAAAACTTGTTTTGCCAATGACTCATTAACATCGTTTATCAATTTATACCAAATTTGCGATAGCAACTATTTGTAGCACCTCGTGCTCGTGCACAAAATTTTGTAAGTCTATCTTGACCTAAGTTAAGTTATTTATGTAGGCAAACTAGTTTTAATCCAAACCGTTTGATCCATCTTAGGAATCGGCCCCAGTCATAAACTGTGTGATTTTTCAATAGGTCTGTGTATGTATGTAATAACTAACTACATGACCATCTACGACAAACATACACAGTGTCAGTTCCATAACAAAGTCATGTAACAGTATTTGATACAGTATGCAGTTTTTCGATATGCCGTTTAGTGATTAAAACTATCTTTTCAGACCCCAACCTAATTATGTAGCTCAGTTCCCGCTGGCCTTATAATTTTACTGAGCTAGTCACACATCCCCTTCCTTTTACATGAGTAATACGAAAAAGAAATTAAAAAACAAATTGTCTACAAAAATTCGTTGATTCTTCACCGAAAAAATTCCAAAAATTTAGCGAAAATGACCGATTAAAACATGCCGTCTAAGGCTGACTTTTCTAAACCTCAAAATTCGTAGTTGTTACGAAACACGTTTTGATCTTTTTTCTAAACTTTTAAAACTATCACAATCAGCTTAAAATTTGACCGTTTTAAGTAACTCAAAACTAGAAATTGAATAAAAAAGTGTAAATTCGTTCATCATAATGACTAGTTTAGTTTTTAACTTACTGTACATTTACGTATAGCGTTAAACTGCGCAGTAGCTTGGTATTGTACATACATAAGTAGCTGGACTCAGCCTCAATCCAAAAAGATTAGTTAGACGGTTCTAAAGCCCAGAGGTATCTCTAATAAAAAATCTAAGACGTTTTTTAATAAAATACAAAAATAGTAAAAAATTACGTACTTAGAAACGTAGAAAACGTCTGTTTAGGTAAATACGATCACATGTTCGAGTTAGACTGGGTTCAAGTTAAACACATTCTGTGAACGTCTAGTAATTTCTACAATAATAGAGGAAAGAAGACGTGTTAAGGCGACTACGTCGATGTTAGACCGCCCTGCACACAAACGCAGACATAAGGGGAAGCGAGAAAGTCAAAGTTTCTGAGTCAAAGTTCGATCGTTAAAACACGATTTCAAAAATAACACGGCTAAGCAGGTAAAAGCTGTGTTTTGAACAACCATAAAGCTTGTAGTTTTTACAAGTCAGTATAATGTCTTACGGTAGAGGGTAAGTTTTTGACATGACAAAACATGTGCAAATTAATTTTGAAAAAGAATCACTGCTTTCGTGTTCGAATTTTGAAGTAACTCATCACTTTTTATTAATTAATTGTCGTAAACATGACAGTTAACAAATTGAGAAGAGTTGACATTTTTGAAACTGTTATATACTCTCTGATCTGAAGAACAGACCATTACAAATGGACAATAAGAATATTTTGTCAGTTCTCAAATTAAGCAAATTGACTCAGCTTATGCACATACGGCTGGACAGTAGTTACCGAAATAGAAGTTAGAAAGCTATACGAATTAGTTAGTTAAAAAGCTATACGAATTACCGACTATTACTCTAACTGTTACGCCTAGTTCATACTTATCCGTAAGTCTGCATTCTTGTCCGTTAGCTAAAAGTTAAATCACTGTCGAACAATAAACAGCGTTATTTGCGCTACAGCGCTTTTTGTGAGTGCTAATGGCGCTATTTGCTCTGTATTGCTTTTTGTGAGTGCTACCAGCGCTATTTGCGCTATAAGCGGTTTTCGGTAGGAAAAGCCGATTTTCGGTATCCAAGGCGTATAAAGCATCGTTGATTTGTAGCAGTGTTCTGTATTGTCTTACATATATCTGCGTCCGAATACGGAGACAGAAAGTACATGTGAACTAGACATTCCGGATATGGACATTTCTTAAACTAGACACACACCCCAGTGCAACTTATAATAGGCTTACCGCTATGTCCCGCAATGCTTAAGTTTAACTGAAGTTGTCTTATAAGCATTTGATGTTAGGAGTTATGTAGAATACAAACTAAAGTTTGACTAAAAATTAGTGATAACAAAACTGCTTGGTTTACAAGGCAATAATAGATAGTGATAAACTTTAAGAAAGTTACACTGGGTTGCATTAAGAAGTATTAGAAGACTACTAAAATATTTGAAAAATGAGCAAACCTAAAAATCATGTCAAAAAGTCACAGTTCTACACAGTACCAAACACCGTTCTAAATAAACATACCCAAGTCAATAACTTATTAGATTACTACTAAACTACTGCGTTGCGCTTATTACAGTACCTGCCTGGGTGTAAACTACAGTTCATGCAACATCCGCCTTAAGTAGCAAGATATATACAGTATACAGTATCATGGGGGTCAGGGGGGGCATACACAACAGGAGGTAATTGAAGTGAATTTTAACCTTTTGAAGTAATATTTGACCAAACTATTTTCGTTTAAGGGGGACACTAACTTAAATTTTACTGCCTGTGTATACCCCCCCCCCCCCCTTAATGAACTCCCTACAAGCAAAATACAGTATGCCACAAGAAGCACACGCAGGCAATTAAAGATGTAACACAGAGTAGTAAAAGTTATATGTAGTAGATGAAAAATTGTTAACATATAGTAGTGTATAATATGAGGTGGTTATTTTTGACTAATAAACTCAAATGTCTGCGCAATGCCTTGGGTCGAACAATGGGGAGACGATTTCTAGAGAACTGCGAATTTGTGAATAAGAAAGAGCGCAAGACATCGACCTTTAACATTGCACTGTCAATTGCAGCAAACCATTGTTGTTGGTCAAAACTCACTCGCAACAACAATGTTTGCGCAATTAATAGGCAAGTTTTACTTTTGATAAGAAATTGAGGTATAATACGAACAAGTTTGGTCATACGACAGACTTGCTTGTATTATATTTCAATTTCTGTGACATCACACTAATTGACTACCTCTTTATTGCCGCACAGTTATTAAAATGCACGATATCGTTGATTGTAAGTTGTAGAATGCAAACACTTGATCATATCCTAAAATACCATACTGAAATGTCTATCTCTCGTGAACGAGCATGTTTTAAAGATAGGCCAGGCTTTGAGGATTTACTATTTATTTTAAGCTTAGGCTTAGGCCTAGGCTCAGGTTTAGGTTTTCCAACTGAGGCTTCCAGACTGTATAACCAGTGTTGTATTGGCTCATAGAATTGGAGTTACATACTTTACATTTTTACAAAAATCTGGACCTAATGGAACGCACTTTGGTTCAATGCGTTTGTTCACTTCAGTTAATGCGGCAATGGGACGCAGCTGATTTCTACTGTTTGGTTAGATAAAAACTGTGGACGGAACGAAACTGCTGCCTTAACGGTACACCGACTGCAGTACTGTACATATCTCTGCGCCACTATGCTTTAAAAAATTTTTAAAAAGTTCGTATCAAACGTGAATGTAGTCGGATGCTGTTTAACCTGTTCGCACAGAAAGCGTATTTAATACTACATAGTTAATATTAGCAACAAAGCTCACAACTTGACTATTATACTCAACACAGTAACTCAGTTGTCAGTGAAACGAAATCTGGTTATATTAATGTCGCAAAACTCAATTTAGGGTTACAAGCACATAATGCGCAGCCAAGAAAAATTGCGGGGGAACCGACAGAGGGGGGACTACGCGAATTTATCAAAATCCTGCTAGTTAGCGATAGCCAAGCCCCCATAGACCCCATTGTTACATACATGGTTACAAGCCGTTATCGTGCCAATTCAGTTGTATATTATTACTGTATATCTACTGTTTATATAAGACTACGTAAAACCATGTACATATTGTCTAACGATACGTATCGAATATTTGTTACTATCCTGCCGCTCTTGTGAGTTTCAAGGTTGATATGCACAGTTTAACATGCCAGATCAGAAAACGTTGCCATTGTAAGCTGACACGTATTCTGCGAAGGGGTACATGTAGTTTTTAATAATTAATAAAATTTCAAAAAATACCATGCAATGCATGAAAAATGTGAACAAAAACTTGTTAGATTTTTAACAACTTTTAGCTGTTATACAATACGTAAAAGTGTAATTGTCAGTTCTATTTTTAAGCCAGTTGTTAACCTTGTGCACTGCATTTGCACTAAATTCAACCATATTTGGCTTACAATTTATTCCGAATTTAAATTTAAAGTACAAATAAAAAAGCCCGTCAAAATTCTGAACCCCCTTTTATCCAAAAACAATTTTTCCCCTGTTTAGCATACAACCTTGAATAACGCAACAGTGGCAAGCGAAACTACTTGAAAATTTATAACAGCTCTTTGAGTTGAAATTGAAACTTCGTTTTGTCCGCTAGTGTTTATTACCAGTGCAGAATTGTAAATCAGAGTGGATTTGTACAAAAACTGTCACGTATGAATGACTAAACGTTGGCGAAAATGCAGTGCGCACGTGTCTTAACGGTCCGAACTACATAAGGTTAACCCATGTCATTCTTTTCTGACTAGACTATTTCCTAAAAAAGAATGTTTGCGCATTAACAGTAATAATATGGCTGTGGAAATGTTCATTAATATTATATAAATGTATTAATTGAGTAGTTAGTTATGAATGAATTCTAAACTTTCTCGTGCTTGGGTGCTTGGAACTCATTTCGCACCGTAAAAGTAACATAATATCAAGGATATATACATATGTAGTCTACAGTACCGAACAAATTTACTTGCTATAAACTCCGGAGTCAAAACTGACGTCAACTCCGCTTCGACTCCAAAGTCTGTAGCAAGTGATTTAGGTCGATGCTGTAAAGTAAATCCACTATCATAAGTATCATTTTGAAACTGTAAACCTACGATTACACCGCGGCTCAAAAGTAAAACAATGTTCAAAGTCAGCAAAAAATAGAAAGGCAAACAGAAAAACAAACAACATCTATATATAATTGACTCAAAATTTTTGCCTAAATTCATCAAATCTCAACAGCTTTTGCTTTCCGCAAACACCTACCAACTTAATGACTGCAGTAAAATCGAACATACCGTAATAGATAAAAGGACAAGCCATCTTATTACATTGGGACTGGGACACTATCATTCACTTTTGAAAACAGTTGCAACCAACGAATGTCCACTACAGTCACACTACAATCAGACTAACCGTGATTAATTTATCAGTATTTATGTCAGCTTATTTCGTCACTGAAAATACGCTAGCACCAAGATCAACAAAACTAAGACAAATAAAAACGAGATAAACAAAATGCTACGGCACGTCAGAAAGGTGTTTGAATAACAAGCAATAGATAATCAGAACTTCGTATGAGTTGCAAAGACCAGAAATATATATATGGACTGTATATTAGCAGAGTGATTTATAGAACAATGAAGCGACATACGTATGTACAGTAGCATAAGGTTCAACCCACAAAGCACCCTTGTGTGAAGATTTGCTCAGGCTACGCCCTCGACCTTTTGCTTCCTGATGTTGCAAAAGTCAATGCTTAAGCTTACAGTTAAAATTGTGACAGCTTGAATCGAAAGCGATTAAATTAAACTTATCCCTGGTTAAATTTCAAAATGTTTTTTTTTAATTTTATACATTAATTTATTCAACCCCGGTGATGCATCTGTCAATACTAATATATTAAAATTGACTTTAGTATCAACAAATTCTCCCTTCACCGACTTCTTTGTAAAATTAACCTCAATTCATAAGCTATGTACATATGTACGTTATGTAGTGAGAATAACTAACATATAAAGTACTAAAAAGTTAAGGAGATAAGGATCAATTATCACGCTTTTAAAGGGTACGATAGCAGGAAGAAAATTCAAGCTGAAAACTAGCTTTAATGTTTTCTGTAAAGCAAATACAGTATCGAGTAAAAATACAGATTCGGCAGATAAATCTGAGTTGAAGTAACTTGATTCCGGAGTCAAAGCAGTTGTAATATAATGTAGGTACTTTGACTCAAGAATCAAGTGATTCCGACTCCACCTTGATTCCGGAGTCAAAGCAGTTGTAATATAATGTACTTTGACTCAAGAATCAAGTGATTCCGACTCCACCTTGATTCCGGAGTCTGTAGCAAATACTAATTTTGGTTGGTATTGCATAAACTCATGAACATACCTCTCAGAGTCTCAGTGATTTGTTACTGTTTCTGCGAATACCACAAGAGGTATGTCAGAAGCCACTACAATCAGGTTTCATAGCTGACCATTACTACATAAACTTTGGTTAGCAATTTAGTCGGTACAAACGTATACCATAGGTGTGCCAAAGGCTATTTGAAATATGTACATATGTACCTATGTAGTACGATATAGCTTACATACGGTCTGAAACAAAATCATACGCGCGATTTCATTACGCAAAAAACAAATTTCATCCATCAAGAGTCTCGCAAACATTACGCCACCTGTTTTGTCTCAGCGTTCAGCGATTTTCGGTCAGACTTTAGTGAATCGACATTGGTCGTAAGTCATTGAGTTTGTGAGTACCAGCCGTCTTTGCTACAATTAGGGTCGCATCTGTGTTCAAGCTGAGTCACTGGGGTGATCATAATGTAATGAATGATAGCTCTACGTTATAAAAGTCATACTAGAAACAACATTAACAATTTCTGACCCAGCTAGCGTTTTCATTAGGCCGCGAAGAAACTTTTAAACTGTAGTAAAGCTCATTCACGAAGATAACATCAAAGAAAGCCGCCAACATATCTTTCATTCTTCAACAATGGGGCTGATTTTGGGGGGGTCTTGGTAATACCCTACCCGAAGAGGGGGGCTCAAAATACGAGATAAATACGCAGCTGTCAATGAGCAACAGGGATATTTTAATGTTAACCCCCCTTGGACAAGGTCAAACGGACATTGCCAACTGCCCCCTGCTGAAATTTCAAAACCGCTAAATGTGTAGAGCTTGAGGCCACAAACTTTTGAATGATTTTGTTTGGGTTGATGCGCGTAGGTGGTCTAACAGAGATTATCAGTTCACTGGGGTTATCGTATTAACAGCAATCGATGACCCTTAAATCACGATTCTGCTCAAAAAGTTTCGCCAAATATGAGACGCTAGTCGGGGGGTGAGGTTCCGTTCTGAGAAGAAATCACCTCCCCACTTCCACGTTTCTAACCGATATACATTACTTGGCACAAACAGAGTCGAATTCCTTTAGCTCTACGGCGAGTGAAGACTGTAGACTGTAGAGACGAAATACTGAGTATACAGCGTCCAATAGAAAACTAACAATAAGATGTAAACGTAAAAAGAATAAACTTGACTACAAGCAACCTACTTTGTTTGCATTTGATTCCAATGCTAAAATTAACAGCCATGTTACCAGTAATCGATACAGCATAATAATAAAGAAATACTTGCTACAGTAACCCTCAGAAAAATATGACTGAAAATAATACAGCCGATTTTTCGCCCAAAAAATTAAAAAAATCACAATGGCTTCCTGAAAATCAACCGTTTTTACGATCACAGCCGATGAAACCAGATTTTATGAATGAAAAACCGTAAAAGTACATCAATGAAAAACTGTAAAACGCCGCTCAGGCTGGGAGGAGTAGATATGTTACTGTATTCTACAATTCTGCATACCTAATACAGTATTTGTGTGCGTGTGTAGCACATATTGTGTGTGCGTGTGTGTTGTAAATAAACCGGTTCATTCATAAAATTGAGACTGTCATTCATAAATTTGAGGTGATAGTAGGATTGGACTCAAGATTACTAAGTTTCCACGCAGGACTGATTTTAGGTAGAAAAGCAGGAAGTTGGTAATTACCCGGTCCCCATGTCAACCAATAATTTTTCTGCACAGAGTTTTCAAGGGTAAAAAAAGGGGGGGTTGAATTGTAAAAGTCTTGGTACCAAATTTACGGTACTGTCAAAGATTTCCATATTGAATGGTTTCCATTGTAAGCAACTTCATGACAACCTTTTTGTAAACTTTAAAATCGCTATTAATTTTAAACGGTTTTATAGTCTCCCCCCAGGGGTCTTCAGTATGAAACGCTATTTACATATTTACGATGGGTACTGTACATGGTATAGAAACCATTGATAAACTTTGAGACCTTAAAGTTTCGAAGCAGTACGTACGTATGAGTATTACAATTGGAGAGTGGAATAAACCAACCACTAAACGAACCACCACCAAAACCGAGTACTTCATCCGACATGTGATTTAGTGATGCAAAGTTCGAAAACTTTTGCTGTTACATAGTAACAAGGTTAAGTTTTAATTGTAACTGAGTTGACAGTAAGTAAGCAATCAGTCAAATTTTACTACAATCCAACTGTTCATACAATTAGCTAAACAAAAACCATGTACTAATTCTTCTTATTTGCAGATCTCTTTATTGTCTTACGTATTCTCTAGCGTATGAACATGTTTCAAAGTTTAATTTGGTTAAAAGCAGAGAAGTTAAGTGTAAACTTGTAATAGCGTCTAAACCAGTAATTACTAATTGAGCTATTAAGGTTAATAAATCAGTTATGGAATCACCATTTTTCTAATCTGACTATGTAGGAAAACTGCCTAAGTAACAAGCTCTTTTACTGAGTTAACAGTATACATTGTGACTTCAGAATGTCAATATTCCATAGGTAATATTAAACGCTATTAGCGAACGCATTTTTTGTGGATAAAATAATTTTTTGATCCATATTTCTGTACACATTTACTGCTGAGCTACCTACTTCGAAGTTTTAGTAGAGCAAAAATTAATGAATAATAAAAAGATTAGGCTAGTTTGAAGCCGTACTGTTTCGTAAGGTATATAACCAGATCAAGAACGTTACGTATCTAACCGCTGACGTCATCTTGTGCAGAATACTGCAGACCCCTGACGTAGGGACTATCAATTTTGAAATGACCCCTGGGGTTTCTGTTGGCCCAAGATCCAGTGTGGTCAATTTAACTTGGCGGCAAGGAACATTGGTCGGCCTATTTGAAGCGCCAGAGCCTAAGCCTAATCCCCAGGCCACACAAAATACCGTTACTCAATTTTTTTTTCATAATTTGCCTTCATTCATTCATGGTCCGCCCAGTCGTAGTAATAGTAGACTCTCACCGTGTGTGTGACCGGAAGACTACTTAAGTAGGGTCAAAACGATTGCAGACCAAACACAACTTGTCGAAAGGTCATCTCAAGACACAGATATGCCCTTGCCTGGCCTTCCAAAAATGGGGGGGCAATGCCTAAGAGAATTTTTTGAGGCTACTAAAATTGTGCATTTTGTGCAAAATATTGAAAAACAAATTTATATATTCATACTAACACTGCACGTTTATATATTATTAAGTTTATACTGCTTATAATAATTACATTGACAGCGTTATTTTCATGTCACTAATATCAACAATCTTGCTGGTTTACCCAGTATACAAGAAGTACATAAACTGAGGTGTAAAAACTCTCATAAAAGTACCGTAAGAATATAGCCTCGACTTTTGGCTTTTGCTAAAGGTCGAAAACATAAATAGACATTATATTGCAAAATTCCATCTGCTAAATTTTAGCTAACAATTTCTGATAACAAAATACTTTCATTTGACTAATTTCGGAAAAACCAATTTACATTTTTGTCTGTTTATTTTATTTGATATCTAAAACATTCCTGAAACAAGTTTAGAGATATCTGTCGAACTTAAATTGATATACTGTTGACTTTTTCATAGCAAAATTCTATAATTTGAAAATTTTGCATACGTATAAGATGTGTACTATTTTACTGCGATTCGTAAATAGGCTACAATAACACAAAATTTCAATTACAATCGAACATGAAACATTACGAAAACAGGTTTCGCATCAGCTACAGTAAGACAGTGTGCTATTATTAGTATTTTACGCTAATCAGCACAGATTATATATTGTGAATGAAACCGTAGTTTATTGAGTAACAATAACCTCGATATATACTTCATGGGTTTATTACCCAATTTCATTCATTCAAAATCTAGTCACGAAAACTTGTCACTAGAAATGATTAAATGATAAACTCTAAACTACTATGATAGGCTGCCATCAAAAATTTTCAATCGCAAAGTTTTAATGAATGGACACAAACTATACTTAATTCTATTTGATTTTAAAGAAGTGGGGGGTGCAGTGTTTTAAAAAAGCAGCCCTCCGCCAAATCCTTTACGTGATCACAAACCCATGATTTTGAACGGAAGTTTTCTAGAATAAAGTCATCCTGATTTCACAGGGGGTGACTGATGTAAATAGATTCCCTTTCCAGCTCCAAATTTGAACAGGCAGAATATAAGCATCAATTTTGTGACAAACTTTACGGAGTAGTTATAACAAAAATTGACCCAAAGTTTTGCCTGTAAACATTAAGAGCTGATTTTAAACACCGATGACTAACCACACTATGATAGTTTGATGAATGGAAAATTATTTTGGACAATCAAAATTACCCTTTCATGAATGAAACTAGATAGTAGTATATATACTTATGCTCATCAGTAAAACTTGTCAAACTATGTTTAAAAGTTTGCCCCTCAGCTACATTATTTGTCACAGTAAAGAAGTAACTAATGATTGTAATCTAACCGGAAATTTGAAACATGTAAGGTAGTGAGGTTTCTACACATGAGTACTTTGCGTGTATTTTAAATATTAGGGCCAGGTTCCACTTAGACAGTGTGGTATAGCGGTTTGTTAACATCACTATTTGGTTGTATTTGGGGCCGCCAAATCATTAGCTTAAACCTGAGCTTTTTTGAACTAACGACAGGGTTAGGTTTTTAAAGCAATCAAGTGGTTGGCTGATCTTTAGAAAGTATCGAAGGATCACGACTCACAAGATCTGTGGAATTACGTCTTACTGACTGATAGCTAAACCAAAAACTTTGATTAAACCAGTAAGCTGTGATATGAACTGGCTAAAGAGATAAGATAGTGGTGTTTACAACATCATAGGAAAATTATATTTAAATATTACTCATGAAAATAAATATGTAAGCTCCGGATACCTATTCTCATGATAAGAAACGTGTGAAAAGAAGAGATATTACATGTCGCTATGAGTTGACCCGGTGACGCCTAACTTAAAAACTAAGTAACCACACTTACCGTAATCGAAATAAATAGTGCGAAGAATATTAAACGAATCTAGCATGTCGATTAACATAGAAATGAACAGTTTTTAAATTTGAAAAATAAAACAAAATAAAGCGAAAGTTTGAAATAAAGTCAAGTCAAAAATGATATTCGTAACTGCAGTTTAAAACTCCCCAGTGTATCACTACATAAATAATTACAGAGTAGGTACTGTATGGGAGAAAGTGAAATTAGAATCCCTGGAGGATCTTTGTAATTGAGGTGCAAACATTGCTGAAGATTCAAAAGTCACATTTAACATTAGATTGCAAAATTATGGCTTTATTTGGACGGTTAATATTAAATTTGAATTTAAATGTTGAAACAAACTTGAAAATTTATCTGTCTGCAGACGGCTTATACTTATTCTATGTTAAGTATGAATGATGTACTCTTGATATTCTACATACGTATCCAACAATAGGGTAGGTACAGTATGATATTGCTTTTATTTAAAATTTTGTGTACTTTATACCATTACGTTTCGAACTCACTTCAGTTTAAGCTAAACACCTTTGTGAATCGCAATTTCAGGTATTTTCAGCTTCAGTTGACTTGACCATAAGTACAGGCAAACCATACGTGGATTGCGTTTTTTAAATGTATCCGTTTTTAACAATTATTATATCAACTAAAAAACTTTTTACAATCAAACTCTGATTTTTTTTATTTCCGACCCAAGCCAAACAAAAGTAATTTTTTGTTTCAAAATTTTGAGTCTACTTTCTCTCGATAAAAACTTACAAAAACTGATTTAGGAGGGCAGAAATCTACCCAGCATTGTCTAACAGTCAATTAACTCAAAAATTGCCCTAGGCTCACCTCTGGGGATTTATTTTACAGATTTTACAATAACTACCATGTAATTTTTCCAGGTATACGCACACGTGAATTTACGTACCGAATTAAGGGGGATCTTTTGGTAATATTTAACGATGCAGACAAAAATCAGGAGGGGGAGGTACTATGTAGTTTGCTATGTATTTGTTGTAAATATTCGTTAATTACATATCTATTTTTTAAATCCATTTTTGATAGCGAATGAGTTTGGTGTTTTCTATGACATAAAATGGGTAAGCCCCCTTGTAGAGGTAAATTAAAATACTGAATTAATAAATGCTTCAAAAGCAGACAAAAACAAAAGGGGGTCCTGTGGTAAACAGTGAACACGACTTAAAGATACAGTAAATTAATTTAGTGCACAATTAGTTAATAGTAACTGTTTATCTTCTGAAGGCTTACAAATTGTGTTTTAAAAAACTATGAAATGACAACAATTAATTAAACTGCATAAATTCTGCTAAAATCAGTCTCAAATTAATAAAGGTGGGAATTTCTTTTTATCGTGAGACAATTCCCCATCTAAGACAGGTGAGTCAGTGAAATTTTGACAGGTAGTCTACAATTAGTGACATCACTCTTGCTTCCTAGCAGGGTGGGAATAAGCAGATACTTATCTAATTCAGGAAAAAAGAAAAATTTTAGGGCTCAGCTGCGATTTGATCCCACGCTCCTTTATTTTGTAACAAAATGACTTGTGCATTGGACTATGGTATGTGTTTTACTTGGTCAAATAACTAACTGTTAGCAGTTAGCCCACGATCCAAAACTTATAACAAATGTATTGCAGTTTTTTAGAATTTTTTCAGAATCGCACTTTTTCACTTCCATTTCTCTCGGAAGTCGAATTGTAGAATAAACTCAATCAGAAAAAGTTAAGCTTCTAACCAGATACAACAAAGTACATCATATTCTAATGCATTTAAACTACATATAAACTACTATCAATTAATCAAGCTCTTCTGCTGAGTGAGAAGAACTAACACGGTTGTGATTTAAATAATTAACACGTGTATTGATGTAAGTTATGCACCAAGCGCTTTATGTAAGCCAAAATTCCCATACAGAAAGGCGGAACAGAAATTTATCGGAGGGAATAAAAGCAAAAAATCATACCGTAATTCGTAGCAGCAGAAGCTTTAAAGACATCATTGTCAAAACTGAACTGAAGATTCATGAGTAAGCATGGACTTAATTCAAAAACATCAAAGCAGAAAATGAATCCAAATTAAAACTTGGAACCGAAAAGGAAAATACTTATATAGTTCTTATCAATCTGTGTACGGAAATAAAACAGATAAGTAACCAAAACCAAACTTACTTAAATAAAATAATAATAAATAAGATAATGAAAATTATATCAAAATAAATAAACAATGATGAGTTATTCACTTTTGGTTAATATTTTGCTAATTTTTAGCCAAAAATGCACAAACCATAAAATAACAAAAATAAGCCAACTAATCAAAATAAGAATGAGACATCTTTATTATTGGTGTTAACTGATAAGGTTAAGTATTTACCTGCTTGTAAAGGCTTCATCATATACAGTTGCATAACAGTACCGATAAACCACTGTTACATATAAGCTGGGAACAGTAAAATTTCAACTTTAAAATTAAAATTTATTTAAGTACATACACTTGAAAATAACCTTGAACAGCGAAAATAGACAATGTAAAATTGTAAAGCAATAGCTCCTGCACAAAATAACTACCGTAGTAAAACTAATTCATTCATAAGAACTGCAATGCCATTGTAAGGACCCAGAGTAGTTTTCGGCCCTTCAGCCAATCAGCGACTAGCACTGAGTCAGGTGACTGTAATCTGATTGGCTGGAAACCAGTTGGCTACTGTTTTGATAGACAGGTCTGGTTTATGAATGAACAGTCATCAGACCAGTACGAGTTTAATAGCCGCAATAGTTGTAACATTAAACTTTGCAGCGCATTACTTGAATGAAGTTTTTGGTGCGCTACTACATATTGCATTATAGTCTGTGAAAACGTACGTATAGCCATGTTATAGCTTATAAGTAGAAATTAGAATGAGAATTATTGAGTAGGGATTGGTAGAAATATCATTAATTCCCTAAGTGTCCAAACTAAGGCTGATCTTCACAAAGTGTTTAACCTTAACCAGAGGAATTATGTAGAATTTAACCATATTATGTAGAATTTTTCGATACGACGTACATGCGTACATATATATTCGATAAGAAAGTTTCAGACCGAGTGCACAACTTTTGTGAATTCCGACCCATGGGAAACATATGTAGCTTGTAGTAGTTTTCGGAAACTAAATAGTCACGTGATAATACTCTGTCCTCAAGTTAATTAATACTTTCGTTTTGTGGGCTCAATAGTATATTAGTATGTAGAGTTAATTGTCACTAGTGGTATGTAGTATAAGACTTATAAGTACAACTACAAAATGCAGTTTTTAAACAAAATTAGATAATATTACCGAAAGGTTATTTAAGACATCTGCAATCACTGTCTCATTCATGTAGTCATCCAGGCTTTCTGCGTTTTTTGCACAATTTTTATGGGGTTCGCCCACGTAAAACTACTTTTCAAGCCAGTTTTTGTAGATCCTAACATTATTTATGAATGAAAGCGGGACCGTAGTAGTAAAGGCTTTGCATTTCATAATCCAGGGAGTGGGGGAGGGGAAATGTGCAGATTTGAAATACCCATTAAAAGTGGATTAATATTTTATTCCATAAAAACTTGAATAAAATTTGTTTTTTCAAGCAAACCCGACAGAAAAACTTGGATTTGTATGAAAATCTCAATAAACGTCGGGTGTGTAAAAATTAACTAAAAGAGTTGAAAAACTTACTCCCCCTACGGCAAGTTCAAATTTGTTTATCCAGCGTAATGTAGTTTTTTTAGCATCAATGTACAATTTCATTGACACCATAAATAAAAATAAGTCCCCCCAAAAGTTCAAAGTTTCGAACCCCCTTGATCAAGACTCTAAAATCCATAGGGGACACAGCCCCCTTTTTCACAAATCAGGTGAGCCGCAAAAGCAATCATTGGTGCAATACGAACCCCTACCTATTCGCAAACTGAAATTCCATTCATCAATTTAAAAACTTGAATGAAAGAAACCGCCAGTGACTTTTTTTGCCAAAACTTCGCCCGGAGAAATTGCTGGCAGGACTTGTTTTGATTAGAAAAAGTTGTCAAATTTTATATTATCTTTCAAGTTTATGTGAAAATGGTTTTCGCAAGTTTTTTTGTTTGAGAAAAACGCTTTACCAAGGGTGCGATGTTGCACAAAAAATTGCACAGCTGTTACTGTAATTGAGTCGCGCGCGCAAACGGTGTTCCAGGTTACAACGAATTGTAGTAAATATTGCAGACATGATAAAAGCAGCATTCCGTTCTACACATTGGATTCAGAGGCTCGATTTACAGCAAGTAGAAAAAAATAAAGTTAAAGTATGCTTAATGGTACACAAATTTGTAGAAAACTTCCAACCTTGACTTTACCAAGAGGAGGTACATTGATGTAAATGTAATTTTTTTCAATGAGTAATTCTGAGAGCATCATCACGGTCCCCTGAACAATCACAGCTGACATATCTAAATTGGGGGGGGGGGAGGGGAGGGTGCCTGGTTGGTTAGTGTGGTGAGGTCAAGGGTCGCTTTTTGGAGCTCCGTTTTCTCGCTTAGCTATTAATAACAACTGCGAGTGAATCGGGGGTTGCGAGTAGGGACAGAGAGGCCAGGACTGTAACTCTCTACAGTGCCGACCCAAATTACTGTTACAGTCTCCGAAGTCAAAACGATCATGTCGAACGATTTACCACTAATCCAGTTAATCCAGTTAACTGGCCAACAGGGATTATGCAAATGAGCTCACCGGCACACGAGTCAGTGACCATTTTGGAGCAGCAGGGCAATTGTCGAGCACACTCCGGCAGCGAATTGCCGGCAATTTGAGGAACTTGACAAAATTTAGTCGCGGAATCGTCCTCCGAGTGGCTAAAATGGCATGTTTTATTAGTCTCATAAAATGTCAAAAATATAGCCAAATTATGACAAACACATTGACATTCGAAGTTTTCTAGGGAATTTTGACATTATTTCGAGCCAAACTTTAGTAAATTGATTAAATTCGGCTGTGTTTTTCAAGAATAATGCAAATAATGTGCATATCCATGCTTTTGATTTTTAGATATATTAGCACAAATTCCAAAAAATGCCTAGAGGTGTGAAACTAGAAAACCTCCAATATTATATTCACCATGAAGTTTACTAAAAAATTCCTTATACTTCCGTGTTTGAAACGGAAAGTTAGCTACATACCTTTGATGATTTTGCAGTTGCGACTGAACCGTTGAGCGAAGTTTGTTGATGCGCCTTTTTAGTCCGAGGTCGGCCGTACTCATGCTAAGGGCCAGACTAATGTCTAAAATGAAAATAATATAAGTAAGACAGACACAAACATAATAAAACTTAAGACTTAAAACTTAAGTTCGAAGTTATTCTTAAGTAGCTGATTGATCTAGTGTATTGATTGATTCGTAGTGATTGTATCTTATGTGCACACAACAATAAAGATATGTACATATTTTAGGACAACAACCGTGAAATCTTTCAAGCTGATACTAATTAACTAGTGAGCAAAAAAGTCCATAAAATGCTCTTTACCTGGCCATCATAACACAAGTACAAAAGAAACAGTAAGCAAAGTTTCACGGTAGCTAAAGCTATCACCAGGTGTAATATTAGTACGCTACGATACTGTAGCTATGCAAATAGGGAACTTTTGCGCAAACTTTAACAGTAAAACCAGGTCAGGTAAATAGCAGAAAGTCAGACTGTATAGATTATCAGTACGCTGGCATTACATAAGAAGGCCTGAGACAAGGGTTTTGATTAGGCTTGTGCAAGCAAAGGCTGTAAAGTTCCACTTATAGACTGTTGGGTTCTTATCAGGACAATTTATGACTTGAAATATCGTACGATAAAAAGTTGATCTTGCGGTTCAAGGACCAATCTCAGCTACGTAATTACAGCGGCTGGTCTATAGCTTAGTCATTCTACAGTACTCGTTCATACTGTACTGCTTATAATAATACAGTATTACCTAATTAACGGTACTCACTAAAACCGTGGTCTAATCCTGACCATATAAAAGGACGCAATAATCAGGCCACAAGCTAATCTTATCCGCTCTTAGTGGCGTGAATATTTCGTAATTTTGCCGGCTGAACGAACATAGGCTGTAAAGGTATAAATTGACCCCAATCTGGGGGAGACGAAAGTCTGACAGTCAGTGTAATTTCTCAGATAGCCGCTTTAAAATGAACTTGAACCAAGATTGTATTTGAGCTTTTTTTCACCCACAATGTTGAATGTTTAATTCGAAGGCGTTTAGTCGTAAAATCGTGGTTAAATTTAGTACATCAGTACTGTATACGGTACTGTGCCTAAATCTGTGTACATAAATCTGTGGCTTTAGCGATGCGTGGTAAAATCGTGTAATATAAGCCAGAAACTTTAAAAATTATCAGTTTTTTTGTGTACAATGAGTAGGTGTAACTTAAACTAACTGCTCATGCTAAAAACAAATAAAGTTTGTAACTAGACAGGATGGCAACAGCAAACTTATAATTTCCCGTTTATGCAAACAATTGGTCAAAGTTGTCGGTAAAAAACCAGAAAGATAGACCCTACTTTTTTGGTGAAAAGGAAGCAATGAAAAAATTTACAGTTGGTTTTAGGCTGGGTAGTCTACAAAAACTACACCGCTCATGACTATAAAGAACTGAAGGGGAGCTGACCAGAATCAGTGTTATCAGAGAAAAAATAAAACATATCTGTCAAAAGATGGTTTCACCCAAATCTATCTAAAAGAGTCGGGCAGAATTACGTATTCGAAAAACTAAGAAACTGAGGCTAATTTAACCTTCAAATTTTAAGTGCCCCCCTTATTCTTCGCTAATAATCAAAGCTGACTGGTTTACAAGGTTGTGACCACCTACTTAACCTAAAATTGGCCAAAAAAGTGCTTTAGTCAAGCTGACAGTGAGTAATGCCCTGAGCTTACAAAGACTTCTGACCGACTACAAAAACAACTTAGCAACTTTTTACAATGCTCAAACTACTGAAGCAAACCACGGTTAGACAAGTTGGCGAATTAAGTTGTGGGTTGGTAAAAGGATAATGAATGGTTTCGGTTAACGAACATTTGTGAATGTGGTTGTGGTTGGAGCAAACTGATCGCTTTGGAATCAAATAATCATGAATGTTAGAACAGAAAAACGGTCAAACGGACAAACGGGCGGCCATGGGACAAAAACAGGATTTCCGATTCGGGGTCGATTCAAACTTACAACCGTATGTCCGCGTATCCGATAAAATTACGAAAAATCACGCCACAAGCTGATCCTAATATATATATATATATATATATATATATATATATATATATATATATATAACACAATATATATATATATATATATATATATATATATATATATATATATATATATATATATATATATACATCATTAATCCTTATTAGTTGTGCGATTGTTCGTAATTTTGCAAGCTTAACGGACAGCCGGCTGTAAGCACGAATCGACCCTAACGGAAAATAAGCAAACACTTTACAGATATATACGCACATGGTCTAAACCTGAGGCCTAGGTCATTTATGATCGCAAGAAAAAATGCTTAAAAAATGGTGGAAATGTGAAAATCCGACGTTAAAGTTATGATTTGAGACCAAAAATAAACAAATATAACCATATGTGACAAAAAATTTGGCTTAGCAATAAACGGAATCATCACGGACAAAATTTCATGTGCCTATTTCAAACTACCAATACATAGGCAAATTTACGGTGAAATAGTAAAAAACTGATATGGCAAACAGCCCACATAATATTCATATGCATAAAAGTTGGCATTTTTGTACCAAAGCATCAATTTTACCTTTCCCCGAAAAACTTTTATCTTTTTTACAGCTAAACTACACGCCTTAAAAAAGTAAATTAAAACTTTTTAGCCCAAGACCAACAAAAAGTAGTGCTGTTCTGCTTACTTAGTTTAAATAAGTTAGCTAACACAATAATTTATCACGTCACAAAATGTAGGACGTAAAGAAAAGACGTCTGTTATAAAAAAATACTTACCAGAATTTTTGCCAAAATCTTCAAAAGTTGTAGCTACAAGCACATAAGGCGTGTTTAGCATCCAAAGCATATAGATGTATCGAAAGTTGGTTGTTAAAAGTTGTGAATGCTCCGAGAGGCTCGGCTATGTCGAGAGAACAGGCGTATGTCATCAATCACAA
Organism: Trissonchulus sp. WLG1_4; assembly: GCA_030248245.1. Taxonomy (NCBI): domain Eukaryota; kingdom Metazoa; phylum Nematoda; class Enoplea; order Enoplida; family Ironidae; genus Trissonchulus; species Trissonchulus sp. WLG1_4. Next base: position 4,922 of record JASANF010020721.1, on the reverse strand, counting down.
CTAACCCTACGTCTCACCTGACCCCCATTCATAAAGCCACAGCAAGGCTGCTACAAAGGTCACAAATCAGCAGTCCAAATATTCTGCCAAACGTACTTGTCTACCTTATTATATACTTTGTCTTCTGTGTCCTACCGCTTTGATACTGCAACAAGGATTCAGTAGCATTCGTGTTAATGTTAATGTTTTAATGTCAATTCAAATAGCTTGTTTGATCAGACCGAAATATCCGTGTATAAGAGTTTTTTCCAAAGTTAGCTAAAAATTGCTCAGCCTGATATCAAATAAGCTGGTATAATTTTCGCGACAACTTGCTATACTCTTGATAAGGAATGAAAACACTTTTATTCAGAGGCCAGTTTCTGTTAGACTAGCTAATTCTGCAGCTTACAATCTCATGAGATACATTATATATTAAAAGACTAGCTATTCCATAATTTTGCTGGCTGTAAGTATGAATCGACCCTAAATTGGCTGGCGGGACTGCAGAAGTGGTCATTAAACGCAGCGTACAGTGTATTCCAAGCCACACACACACACTATGGCTTCAAGAAGTGCTGGAACCAAAGCATCCGATAACGAGATGAATTAGAACACTCAGATTGACGATATCGCACAGAAAAGCTAGTCCCAGCCAGATCTGTTATATAGATGGATAGATAGCTGAGCCTGACCAGAAATTGCTGAACCTTGAGACAAATCAGGTGGCGTGATTTATTTTGACTACGCGCTGTACTCGTGATGCTTGCAATTCGTTCTTTTCCTAATGCATCGTGTGTTTAATTTTATCTCAGGGTACATTTTTTGGTCGCACTATGTCGTGATTCTAGTCGGTGTGATTTGAGAAGATTGAGACTGATAAAGTCGCAAAAACTAACAATGCCAAAAAGACATTAAAAATCGAACCAGAATGATTCTAAAAATAACGAATTTAAAATAGGTACCTAATATTTTCACCTCAACTGAAAAAATATACTAATAAATTTATCAAAATAATCCCCAATTTCTGCATTAGCAAAAAATTATATTTACGGAACAGCGAATACGCATATAACGACAGTAAGGCAACATATATCAATCAAATAAGCAGCAATTTTATGCAAAATTTCTAGATTTGCTAATTGAGGTAGTGACAGAAAAAATCACACACTATACGACAACCGTAACAATCTTGGCAGACTACAATTGGACATTGTCAAAAGCAGGACAAGGATAAGCGCTATATCAAGTGACTGAAAAGTATCAAATTAATAAAAGGTTAGGCCGCGAACTTATGTCAAGACCAGAAAGAAAAACGGTCTTGTTACTGACACTACTAAAGTGACCAAATAATGACAACACGATTTGATTGATTTGATGTGACTTAATTTAATCTAAACCCACTCGGTTTATTTTCGAGACCCCTCCACAAAAAATATAACTTCGACCTTCAATACCTGCCAGACACCCAACCATATGCGTAGCAGCAGAAGTTGTGAAAGGGTCTGGCCAGGCCTAGCTAACATGAATGAAGTGCACATTTGCAATTTACGCCGTAACTAATGTCCACAACTTGAATAGTGATTCATTCATAAATTCGGCGGGGCAGCTGTCCGGGCTGCAAGCTAATCAGTCATTCATAGTAGCCAGCTAGCTTATGAATGAAGAGGGGCTAAAGTTTCACAATTAGTTACGTATTTAGCTGATTAGAATCTACTAAGTATATATACTAAGTGAATGGCCGATTAGAAGTACCTAAGTGCTAGTATAGTAGGCGTTTAGGGTCAATTTAGGATCGATTCATAATTACAGCCGTAAATCCGTTCAGCCAACATGACAGCGAAATAGTAACGCCACTAATAGGGTATAAGAACAGACTGTGGCGTGATTATTCCGGTGGTAGGTACGGGGACTACGGACATACGGCTGTACTGTAAGTATGAATCGATTGATCACTTTTCAGATAGGCAGACTTCAGTTGATTGTGTCAGAGTCAAAAGATTGTTCTAAAAGTCTCCTTAATTTAATCAGGTCTTTTCCGTTATTCCACCCCCAGTCCGGAATTTAGAATTTACTGAGCCGATTTGAATAATTTTTGCACCAATAGACTCCTCTTGACCTCAAGACCTCAGAAAGTGCAGCTCTGAATGACTACTGTTGCTTATAAAAGTGTCGCTAAACCACAAGATATATTGGATCAACTGAAACCCACGGATAAAAGTGTCTCCCCTAAAATTTGTCCCCCTCGGACACTTTTATTCGGTTAAAAGTGCCCCCCTTTGGATAAACTTATTTCCCCTCCCGAACACTTTTATCGGGATAAAAGTGTCCGGGCCATTAATAATTCAGGTTCAACTCTGGCTACAGTTAAGGTTCAACTTCTGGTTCAGGTTCACTTCCGTTTGTTATCTACGCATCTTGCTCTGTGCGCATGATGCACACATAACAAACTGAAGTGAACCTGATCCCGAAGTTGAACCTGAACCATCAATGGCAATTTTAGTGTAGGGACACGTTTATCCGTTTAATACATACATAGTGTCGGGGACGGGGGACATTTTAGTGGGAACCAGGGGTGGACGCGGGTCGTGGTGGGTCGACCCGCGAGTACCCACTTCAGGCTGCGCGGGTCGAAAATTTTTTTCCGACCCGCGAAAACTGAAACCTGAAGAAATTGTCGACAAGGGTCCCCCCTTGGTTTTTATAGCCAGACCAAAAAAATTTCTGATACGTCTCCAATTGACAAAATTTGGTCTAAAAATCAAAAAATTCTAAAAAATCTTTTTTCTGGGGGCTGCCGCCCCCAGACCCCTGCAAACTCTGTAGCTTACTATTCCTTGTTATTAACTTTCATGAAAGCCTTTATATGCATGTCTACTAGAGTAAATTATGCTGTATTTTTACTTGTGTATACTGTTTGATATGAAAATCCCACCTTTTGTTTTTAATTTACCTGTCGGAAAATTTGTTTGATTACGTTTCCAGTTGACCAAATTTGTCCGAAAATTCAAAAAACATCCATTTTGGCTGACGGCTGCCGCACCTAGACCCGCGCAACAGTTAGTTTATTTAATTTAAATGACCAAATTTACATTTTGTTATGTAAGCCACTTCTCCAATAACGGTAAAAATAATTGCATTCTGGGGGCTAAAGCCCTCAGACCCCGCAATAGTGAGTTTAAAAAAGTGAGCAAAAAAGTGGACAAGGTGCGACCCCCTTTTCAAAATCCTGGCTACACGCCCCTGTATAATGTACGTTATGGTTACAGAGTGGTGGGTCAAAGTGGGTCGCGGGTCGGGTTTTACGGCGCGGGTTGGGTCGCTGGTTGGTTATCCACGAGTGTCGAGCCGCGGGTCGGGTTGGGTCGCGGGTCAAAAATTTCGACCCGTGTCCACCCCTGGGGGTTACACTTTTATCCGTGACAGGGGCTTCAGATGATACAATTAGGCATGGGCACGGTTATCGGTTAACCGCCGGTTAACCGGTTAGTGCATTAACCGAAATATCGGTTAACCGGTTAATGCTTTTATTAACCGTGCCCATGCTTCGATACAATATTGAGGTTCGTTTAGCGACACTTTTATAAGCAACATTAGTCATTCACAGCTACACTTTCCAGCAAATTACCAGTCCAAGAAAGTCTAAAAGAGATTGATTCGCCTCGTGTGAACTTTTGACTTGATTAAGTGACTGTATTTAATTAAACAATAATAATCTGATTTGCTGTCCATATAACTGACCATATATAAAGTTCAAAATTTCCCATGTGAGAACGGTAATTTACAGCAATTATAGTTTGTGTAAAACAGCAATTATATGGTCATGGCGTGTAAAGGACACTTTTAACCTCTGTTTATTCATTCATAAATTACTGCAAGGTTTCACAAAACCGGCTACTACGATGCGTCATTCATAGGTTGGGGCAATTTTCTATCAGCCCTTCATTCATAAAGTGAAACAGGTAGAAAGATCAACATATACCTATGTATGTAGGTATACGCTCACCCTCACGCTGTGTAGTACGTATGTACTGGTACAGACAATCTGACATTACAAAACTGTTAAATTTTGACAAGCTTTTGAGATTGAGAGATTACAGTACAAAGGGATTCGCTGTGTGTATTACACACGGTATCAAGGTTTAACCTAATATTATATAATTTATTGTAACTCGATTCAGTGTTACGGTACAGTGCAATAACCCGACTTATACTGCACGCAGCAGCGTGCAGTCTACTTATACTGCACGCTATACTCGAACCGATTTACAAGTCACTTATAGCACTGGTGGTTGTGCTAAAAGTAATTGATACGCATGTGTGAACCCTCGTGCAGGTGCACTCGTGCGCTTTGCGCACTCGTGCTCCTGCACTCGGAGTTTCACAGAAACATGCGTATAAATCACTTATAGCACGCCAACCAGTGCTATAACCCATACTTGTGTAATATTGGTAGGTGTGCATATTATGTCTTAGTCCAAATTGCTATTCACTCATGCCAAACAGCGATTGGATTGAAATTAATCCGTCGAAACTGCTATTAGAGTTTTGCCCAGGCCACACTGCAATCGGCACTATAGGATCCTGTAGTTCGTATGTATAAACATAGCAGACTAGCAGTCTAGCAGGCCCCGAGGCGGTAACGAACGCGTGTAAGCGAAATCGAAATAGCACTTTTTGTGCTATAGCGCTTTTTTATGCGCTATATGCGCTATAAGCGCTATGGAATTTGCTATATGCGCTATTTGCGCTATAGCGCTTTTTGGGGGTGCTATATGCGCTTATTTGCGCTATATGCGCTATCGACGCTGCCATATGCGCTATTTGCGCTATAGCGCTTTTTGGGGGTGCCATATGCGCTATTTGCGCTATATGCGCTATCGAAGGTGCTATATGCGCTATTTGCGCTATAGCGCTTTTTGGGGGTGCTATATGCGCTATTT
>JASANF010020717.1:0-48545 GCA_030248245.1 Trissonchulus sp. WLG1_4 | reverse complement strand
AATTGTTGAGCAGTCAGGACAGCGGATTAAGTTTGTTCGTCCTTGTGGCGGCGGCCATAAGAGGACAGACTAAGAATTAATAAATTCTTAGCCGTAAAGGCCAGGCCAGACCCGGGCTTGTCCCCTCGCGGGCTGGTCTGTAAGGAAATTACTCTATGGCCTAGGCCTATGGCATTGGGCCGGAATTAGCCGGAATCACCTTACATACTAATGAATATATATATATATATATATTAGCGAACGGACAGTGGCAGGATTTTTGCTCCGGCCGGAGCCGGAGGTAAATTAATTTGCCGGAGCCGGAGCCGGAGCCGAAGCCAGAGCTAGGTCGAAATTGATACCCTTATGATAAAACATTTTCTAATGTTTAATAAAAATCTATCATCCATCTTCTTTTCGACCTTGCGATATGTTTTCAACGACTTCATCATAATGGCCAAAAATTGTATACATGTATGCAGAGGCAGTGTCGTAGCTAGGAAAAAATCTCGGGAGGGATGACTTTGAAACATCTTAAGTTCGACTTTAACGCAAAGAACGACACATATTTCGGTAAAAAACAATGGTAATTTTTGGAATAATCAGAAAAACTGAGATTTTTTATTTTTTAGGCCAAATTTGGTCAAAGCAGAGTCAATGTTTGCTCAAAACCTTCGTTTGAGTGCTTCGTCATTTGAATATTAAATTCAAACATGGAATATTCAATTCGTGATTCAAGTCAAGTCGAGAATTTTCAAAGTCGTCAACTGAGAAAAGCTTACAAAAAAGTTCCAAAAAAATACCAAAAAGTTGCAAAAAAGGTTACAAAAAAGTTACAAAAAGTTTAGTATATGTTTTCAAAAGAAATTCACAAAAAAGTTACAAAAAATTACAAACTTGCACTCAAATTACAAAAAAAATTACATAAAATTTACAAAAAAATTACAAAATTAGTACAAAAAATAACAAAAAAGTTACAAAAAAATTACAAACTTGCACAGTAAAATTACAAAAATGTGACATAAAAATTACAAATTTATTACTTATTGGTTTGTAATAAATTTGTAATTTTTTTGTAATATTTTTGTAATCAAATTTTTTTCCTGTCAGTTGTCAGTTGAGACATGAAATTTTGACACAAAATAAAAAAATAATCAAAGAACCTCAATTTCAGCGAGATAGTTGTTATTAGTTGCATGAAAAAGTAAAACATTGTCATGACTCTAAATTTAAAGCGAATTTTAAAAACATTTATTTTAACTAAATCTGAAAACATCACAATTTTATAATTTTTTCAACTTTAAAGCAAATTCAATAAGTAACCCAGTGCATCAACGATTTTTGAGGCTTCAAAGCCACGATATGTAGTTTATATTGGTCTTAAGTTAATATCAAAACAATTTGTTGCGGCTTGAACGAAGAAAGTGCAAAAAAATCTATTTTCAGAAGCATCAGCCTCAAATAAAAGTGAATACATGTGAATTCATACAAACATAATAATAAGTGTGTTCATAATTACATAATATTAATTAATATATATATATATATACTATCCTATTAATAATGATAATGGAAGCATCGACTAGCTGTACCCTGAATCTGATTGTACCAGATGTGCTATCTAGACGTTTACCTTTCGATTTGCGTGCAGCCTCCACATTCTCAAGTTATACGCCACGTAAGACGTAGTTATTTGTTTGTTGCTATAAGCAACGTTTAATACATTAATAATGAAAACCCAATGCATAGTATTGGCTTCATCCAAAGTCAATAAGAAGCGCCATTACTTTTTATTTTTGTAATTTACAGTCTGTATGATTTTTAAGGAACGTAAATTGGAGTTATTTTTACTCCGCAAATCCTCCGCGACAGACCACTTTAGTAGTTAGTCAATTTTGAAAACTAACCAGAAAAACTGAAATAACTTTTGCTATGAAAGTCCCAGAAACATAAGAATGATATCACTGGATAGACAATTTTTAGCGCTTTCCAGTGAAATGTCACATGACGGCGCCACTTTCTGAAAATGGGTCTAAAATCGAAATGAAAAAATATGGCGTCCGTTCAACGTTACTTCACAGGGTCATGTGACCCATCATTTGAAAGCTCTATTAATTTGCTGACGAATGACGCTTAAACTATTACTGTACCCCCACTGTATCAAAAGTTATGCCCCCCGAAAACTTTTACTAAAAAGGGCTGACTATAGAGATCACACCATATGGGATCAAATCTCCATGGAAATGCATTTGGGCTAAAATTTTGAAATTTTCTGCAAATTTTAAAATGTAAAATAAAATAGACTCGCTTGAATAAGTCTGATCTGGTCGAACTAGTCTAAACTAGACGCACTAGACTTGTAACTATACTAAAAATAATGATAATGACAGATTCTTCAGCATACTTCTCAAAAATGTAGTACAACCTGTGGTAAGCGTTACACAAGGCATCATTTTTTGATAAAAAGTGTCTGGGGCTAGTTACAGCGGTTTTTGTCCGGGCGCCAAGGTCAAGACTAACGTTAACTTTTAGTAAGGGGGTCATATGACCCATCAATTGAAAGCGCTTTATCTTACCAATCGAATGGTGAAACTCCCAAGTCGCTACGACCCTCATAACAAAAGTTATGGGACTTTAAAGGAATTCACCCCATAGAACACTGCTATCATAATTAAATCGTAATTACTACATTACGAAAAGTGTTCTTTTTCTCACATCCTTAAAGGCGCCATAACTGGCCTTTAGGAACTCGGACGGACACAAGAATAGTATCATTGGATTGCTGGCGTTCAGGGCTTTCGAAAGAGGGGTCACATGACCACCTGGCACTTCAGAGAACCCCGAAATAAATATTTCGAGGTACGCTCGCGTGACAGGATTTTGTGACCGCTCATTTTAAAGCGCTCCTTAAGTCTAAGCGATTGATGTCAATTTTATGGTTGTCCGTCATTCCTATTGTCTGTTATGGGCCTTTTAAAATCCAACCTTTGTGACTATTCAAAATCAACCCATCTTGGATCAAATCTCTTTACATTTCAATTTGAACCATTTTTTACATTTCAATTTGAACCATTTTTTGACTTCAACAAATTTTAACATATTCAGATGCGCTGGACTTTTAGTTGTCAAACTAGTCTAAACTAGACGCACTAGACTTGTAATAAGACATAATAATAATATTAATAAGTGTTCATACATAATAAGTGTGAATACAAACACAATTTTTTGGCACGCGATTGCAAATTACTGGTACGGTGTTTTTCTTGCCGCCACCTCAGTGGCGGCAGGACTTTATATTACTTTTCGTTTTCTAATTACATGTAAGCATTGTTCTGCATCAAAATACGATTAAAGTATCGGGTTATATAGTAAGCATAGGGCTTTGTTAACTTTGAATAGAAGTTTCGAAATGTTTTGACTTATGTTTTGAAATGTTTTGACTTACCTTGATGAGTCGTTTTTTGCCGAAAAGTGCCTACCCGGTTTGGTGGGGAAACGACGACCTCCACTAATAATTCTTTGATCGTTCCGTTTTGTATTTTAATTCTTTTAACAAATTAATTGTACAACGTTTGAGACCTATTAAAATAATAATAAATTAATTAGAATAATTAATACGTTGCGAGTGTAAACCTAGCCCCTTCATTCTCTAAAGCGGCATAGCATAAGTAGGAGTGAAGCAAGATAGGCCCGTTAGAGTATTTAAAAGGTTTTTACGAAAGCTTAGCATTGGCCCGGTAGCTCAAATGGTAGAGCAGTGGTCTAGAAATCCAGTGATGGGTGGTTCGAATCCCCCTTGGGTCATTTCGATGAAGATGCGCTCTTTTTTCCAGTAAAAACCCCCTTGCTGTCTTGAAAGAAATCCCTTGCTGTCTTGAAAGAATTCCCTTGCTGTACTGAAAGAAACCCCTTGCTGTCCTGAAAGAATCCCCTTGCTGTCTTGAAAGAACCCCCTTGCTGTCTTGAAAGAATTTCCTTGCTGTCCTGAAAGAACCCCCTTGCTGTCGAAGGGATTCCTTGAACGATTTCCCTTCTAATCAATTAAAGGTTCTCGCGAGACGTTCTAATCATTTAATTATAAATAAAATAAAATTATTTATTGCAAGTTTAGAGTATGAACCTAGCTCACTCATCCTCCACTCAAGCTCTAAAGCGGCATTGTATAAAAGTTAGTGTGAAGAAAAATAGGCTTATTTAGTAGTAAAAGGATTTACGAGGCCCAGTAGCTTAAATAGTAGAGCACAGGTCTGCAGATCCACAGATGTTTGGTTCGAATACCCCTTGGGTAATTCCGATGAAGATGCTGTTTTTCTTCCAGTAAAAAACCCTTTACTGTCTTGGCATGGCGAGACGAAAGTAAAATTGGTAGTATCTAAGCTTCTATTTAAAACTATAGTTACTGTTCGGCTCGATCTTTAATTTTAGTTTAAATAGTTTTTATTGAAATTAAGGTATTAAGGCCAAAAATAGTTGACCTTTATATTTTTTAAGTAACTCCAAAAGGTAGTTTAAGTAAGCCTGTTTAATTTTAGGATAGTTGTTACAGTAGTTGCTTTAGCAGTTAGAATCAGACGCTTAAAATTTTTAATTTTAGCAAAGTAATTTTTGACCCTACTTGGTACTTTGGTAGTGACATCATCGTCCATGCTTTCTGTTTACGCGCAACCACTGTTTAGAATCAGTTATTTAGAGCTGTTTGGTAATTAAAATAGATACAATACCAAACCTTTAACTAATTTGTTAGTTTTTTACAGAGTGTTTGCATGATTAAAAGTTGATGCATATGATAATGCAGGCTAATCTTAAAGAATTTTATTTTTTACTTAGAGCTGAGAATCTGAGATATTTTTTTTCAATTTTGCAATTGGCCAAAAACGGGGGACAATGTGGCACAAATGAGGTAAATCAAAAAATTTAGCAAGAAACCTTAAATTGAGATATTGTATTAATATATATAGCTAATATAGCCGGAAGTTCAAAATTACAGGCATTACAGGCATGATTTTTTACTTAGCTTTCACATTGAAGTTTGTTGTCGGGGAATTATTGTATGTGTTCAGGAATTTGTTGGCGGCAGGATTGAACTTTGTAAAGCTCGTATGTGTCAAAAGCATAAACTTACTCTAAAAGTTTGCATGAAAATCCTGCTTGTTCTCCAAAATTTTGCACACTAATAGCCTTTAAGTTCTGCGCAGTTGAACAATTTTTTATCTTTAAAATATACTGTAGAAATAGTTTAATATGATTTCTACTGCGTAGAGGCCAGAGCATAACTCCAAAAACACATAATGGCATTATTAAAAACTCAATAGAATTGTTAAAAAACAAAATAATGTTCAACTAAAGAAGCAAAAAAACGGCAAGTTTTTAGTTATTACGTTACTTTTACCATCGGTGTTCGCACGCATTTTTTGTAGTGATTAGTGATTTTTTGATTTCTGTTATTCTCCAGCTGGTCTATAGCCGAAATTTATTCAATGAGTCGACAGATGTGGTCGGATCCCTGTTGTTACTATAGTATTTAAGTAGTATGAAAATGGGCGTTCTGGCGCCACCCGCAGCCGCAGCACTCCCTCTCGCGTCCACTTTAATCTATTAAAAAACTCAAAATGGGCGATCTGGTGCCTCCCTGGTTCAGCCGCAGCAATCCCTCCCTCCCTCTGACAACCGTCTGCTGAAAGTAGGTATATATTGTAAAACAAGTGTGTTTACCACCTACAAACCCAACAAGCGGGTGGGGAGGGGTAGGTGGGCTCCTACTGAATCTTTTTACCCTTCTAGGGTTTCATTTTGCCTAACCAATAGGAGCGAAAAATGGAAAGTCATGTTGGGTAATTGCCTACAAACTTGACTAATAGAAGCGAGGGATGTAAAGTCCTACAAACCCAAAAACCAGCGGGAGGAAGGGTGGGCGCCTACTGAATCTTCTTACCCCTCTAGGGTTTTATTTTGCACAAAATCAAAATTTAAAAATACTAATTTTAAAATTCTTATTTTTAATTTAGGGATCGTATACGTAGTAAAAAGTACAAAAATTATCAGTATGTATAGCGCAAATAGCGGGGGGGGGTGGGGGGCGTTTTTGAGCTGGACGCTATAATCGCGCATATAGCGCAAATAGCGCCTAGGGCTGGGGCGGGGGGGTAAAATTCTGTGCGCCGTGCACGCTTACACGCGACATCTGCCTTGAACGTGGAGATAAATTCCATAGGGCTCGCAGCGTCCAGCTTTTGAGCAATCACGATAAATGCTCAAAACAATGTAGTTTTATTTTCAATGAACAACAACTACAAGCAATTTATGAAAATTTCTGGAACATAGCTGATTAAGAATTCCAAAAAATCTACTTTTGAAAAAGAATAATAAACCAGACCCCGAAACGACAAGTAACTGCTGAGGGTGAATATTCGCACAGACAATACACGTGGTGTATTGTCTGTTGTTTGAAGGAAAGAACATCAAATATGCCAGAAATATTTCTGGATGTAACGGAGAAGCTTGTCCAAATTGCTATTTACAAACGGACCCCTTCACGGCGTTACGCGGTTCTGAATAAAAGAAGAAACAATCAGTTTACCGCGTTGACAGCAGCAGGGAAATGGACAGCAGTTAAGAACATATTGATCTTTTTTCGTGTTCCCAGCCACTATTACTGCAGAAAAACCTTGAATTGAAACAAGCACGTTTTACGAGTAAGGTTAAACTTTTTAGATAGACTGCGTTGCGAGTTGCTTGCAGTGCTGAGAACATTCTTCGAATATAAAACGCGGCACCAAAAAATTTTCGAAGCGAGCATATTTAAAAAAACTTGCCAAGTACTATCAGTGTTAAACTTTAGCCAACAGTGTCACCAGTAATAACCAAAAATGTCTCCATCAGAAAAAATTTATGGAGGTTCAGTTTTGCTTAAATCTTGATTAACTGCATAAGAGATGCAACGTGATCAACGTGAAAAATTTAAGTTTGAAATTGATCAATGTATTACAAAATCGTACATAATAGCCATTTTTTACGAGTTACAGTTTACATTTTACAGCAGCTAAACAACGCACACGCTCATCGTGTGGTAGTCAGCTGATGTACGCTAGGCCAGCTCAGCTATTGTTTTGTAGCGAACGGCGTCAATACTCCATAGATGGACTCCGTAACCGCCACTGGGCAACGTTGCCATATCATCTGGACTAGTTCAAAATTTCTTACTTCCGACGCACTAATGAACATTTTAAGAAACATAGCTGCGACAGGTTTTGTTAAATAACTGTTTTCTGCAAGCAAAAGTTGTTAGCACTGAACAGAGGTAAATGAGAGCACTGAGCAGGCAGTTAATCGTACGTACACACACGATCTAGACACACACGCTCACACAAACAGTGTTAATTGCTGACCTAGCAGCAGTTCAACACTAGAATAGGTGCATTTGTGTGCTCTTGACGCACACGTTTGCACTATAGTATATACGCGGCGGCTGAGGCCGCCGCGTAAAAATCTACGAAAAGCGCAGTAAAAGCCCAATGTACCGACTGTGTAAAACGTCCTGCAAAGAGTGCAAGGTTGATCCTTTGTCCGAAAGTACCCACTGTGCTGTCATAAAATCTGTAAACTGTCTATATTCAAACCCAAACAAGCACGTTTTGCGAGTAAAGTTAAACTAATTTTCGACACCTAGATTTTGTTGTGACTATGTACTTAGAGCGCCGAGGATATTCTTCGAATATATGACGCGGCAGCAAAACTTTTAACACAACACTTTTACAAGGCATGACAAACTGCTGCATGTTTGCGTGGTTGCATATTGCTTTCAAATTAAGTTTCAAACACGAGGGATTTTGTGTTGCAAAACACAAACACGAAGGCTAATTTACACGATCGAACTTGCTCCAGACCTAACTTGCTCCGAACCTGGTTCGGGGCAAATTCGGAGCATGTTTGATTGTGTAAACTCCGAGCCAACTTCGAACCTGCTCCGAACCTGCCTTGAAGATTCGAGGCTCCATCAAACTTATATCAAACATAGCATTTAGCAGCCAGTCAGATTGCTTAAAAATTATTTCCAACGCTATAAACATTAGTTTACGTATGTGTCCTGTTCAGTCTCCCACCAGTCTCATATCTCAATTTTCCGGAGTTCATTTTTGCCACCTTCCCCATGTATGCAAAAATAATTCTAAATTGGTATTAAAGTAGTTGTCTGGTTACAGTGGATTGACTTCATATGTATAAAAGGCAACAAACTATGTACCGCCCAAATCCAGGGGCCGGGGGGAAGGGTCCTAAAATTCTGGTACAAATGGCACAATTTTAGAGAAACTTTCGGGTATTTTTGATCCATTTACATTGTAATGTTTGTATATATAGTTTCCACGTTTTTGAATCATATGGTATATCGCATTTTTGACGATATAAGCCATATTTGCGATCAACAGTGTCATCCGCGTTTACGTCCGGTCAGAGAGTCACTTTCCAACAGACTATTATAACGAGATTCGCAGCCGCAAAATATTTAAACCACGGGTCATGTAGCCATGCCGTACCAGCACAAGGCATGACACAAGGCCTCGCTCGCTATGCCAAGCCAGAGTCAGACTGTCAGGTTCCAAATTAGGCACTGACGATCTCGACATCACAAAACAGAATGCAGACCGCTATTGGCTTGGCTTGCTACTGGCTTTCAAACTTCCAAATTTCTGACGTACTTAATAACAATTTAGGAAACATTGTTGTGACAGGTTTTGTCATGTAATTGTCACTGTATGCAAAATTTGCAAGCACGTGTGTGATGATACGTGCGCTGTCATGATCTGTGTCTGTCAGAATTGCGTGCTGTTGTATATATTGTACGCGCGTGATAAAAATCCAAGCGTAATAGCCATTATAATATAGACTACAGTATATTGACATCGCATAATTAGCACACACCAAGAACAGACACGCACACACATTTAATGTATTTTAGGACCTACCTACTTTTACAATGCAATTATACATAGCACCAAAACATACGTGTTAATTTCAGCGGCTGTATTATAGTATATACGCGGCGGCTGAGGCCGCCGCGTAAAAAAAGCAGTGCTCAGTTGGTCAAATGTGTCATCCATGTTTTATGAAGCAAAATGTTCAACGTAAAATTTAACTTTTTTTAACTATGGCGCTAACCAGGGTTTCTGCTCTTGCTGGACGCAGGCTGAAGGTAACCGGGGTGCCATTGAGATCGTTGCATGTTTGTATCTTTTATGCAGTCGAGAGGCGAACGTAAAACCTTGATTTTGTGATCGGACGCATGTGGCGGGCAAAATCGTATGTACCCTGTACGTCACAACAGCGCTACTGTATGTTGTAGGTAGACGCTATCGATAACACAAGTGTTTCACAATTACTTACAAAACGGGCACAGTCACAGGCCTTGTGACACAATGCACGCGGACATAGAAAGAATATAATAAAATGTCTGAGTATACTCCCACAGATTGAGAAAAAGTACTAGGACTGGCAAGACCCTTAATACCATTTAAAGTATAAGTTCTCAAACACATTTTAGACTAAAAAACTTTCGCTGCAAAGATGTTTCGAAAACGATAGCGAATGAAGACGAATTTGGCGTTTTCAACCCGCGCACCCGTTGTTTCAGGGATCTTAACCTGCAGCTGGCGTTTGACAACCAGCAGTAACTAAAGTTAAAAAGCAAGATTTACTGTCATTGTGATTTTGTCAGAAGTTGGCCATTCCGGAAGATTTTTGGGCCCTTTACGAACTTTTGCTGTGCGTGGAAAGCGAGCGACAACAAGCGGACGAGACTGTGACAAGTTTGGATCAGGGTCATCTAGTGGTAGCGATGACGCAACGAGGTGATGAAATCTGGCATTGATTCTGACAGTGTGCCACTATCACGTCTATGCCAGGGTGTTCGAGAGAACTAATAACATTTAGTCGTGTATTCAGCAGAAACAGTGCCAGAAGGTGTTAACTGCTTAAATTGTTAATCTATTGCGAGTGAGCCAATTGTTAATTGTTTCATTAACCTTTATACGGAATTTTTAGGCTACTAAATACCAAATTTATTAAATTAGACAATTGTTTTGTTAAATTTTGTAATAAAAACTTACTAAAAGGTTCACGAAGCGTCAAACTGCGTGCGTGGACTGACATGAAAATTTGAACAGGGTGGTTATTGCACATACGCCTTCTGTCTCTATTACTTTTACCACCTTTATCTCACGGTTACAGAAGAGTTCGAAAACTACCCAAACCGTACTCAGCTTTTTAGAAGCTGATATAACTGCCTGGTGGCGAAACAGCAAACAATAATGATGCATTTATAGTATGATATGATATGCGTGTTAGTGATTATGTGTCTGGCTGTGGGGAGCCACAAAACAGTCCGAGGGTCACACTGGGGGAGCGGGAGGCCAGCAATCACTGGCGTTCCCGTGTCGCCCACACCAGCCACTAGACTTCTAGTCCGTACACAGACGGATAATAATAATTATGAAAAAATGACGAAAAGGGTCCTTATTTGCTCAGCATTACAAGGACTGCAATTGTACCATTGTAAAATTTTACACACATTACAATTTTTACAATTGTAAGCATACATGTACACGGGGTCTCAGTCTGGGGGGGGGGGGCTTGTCCCAGAATTTTCGAAATTTTAGGGGGGATTGTCCCTACTTTTTGGGGGCTTGAGCGGACAAAAACGCAAAAACTTCGAATTTTTGCCAAAAAAGGGGCGATTTTCGTCAAAATTTGGCTATTTTTGGAAATTTTTTCGCTTTTTGCTCATTTTTGAAGCATTTTTAGCATTTTACAGCAATCTGGGGCAACTTTTGAGTGTTCGGGCACCTTTTTTTCAGCATCACGGAGGGGGGCTTGTCCCGGTGGGTCAAATCTGAGGGGGGGCTTGTCCCGGTATCTCAAATCTGGGGGGGGCTTGCCACCTCCCAGACCCCCCATGTACATCTGTGATTGTAAGACTTCACAAATGATAAATAATGTTAAAGGTGTACCAATGGAAAAAATGTAGTTTAAGGTGGTAGTTACGTTTTCGCAGCTTTTTTCAATGTTCTATTTTGTAGCAATTACTAAATCAATTTACAAGCGGTCTTTTGCATATTATGAATCAACTTATTTTTTTACAAAATTACAATTTTTCAAGAATCGGTGTTACTCGTAGTGTGCACGCCAACTATTTTGGTGAAGCTCATCAGCTCAATTTTATGTATTTTTCCCCGTATTTCGTTATTTCTTCACTGTGGTAAAAAAATTCTGCATACAATTACGCAATTTATACCAAAAGCACGTTGATATGTTACAAAACTGCTGGTATGCTTAACTAAACGTAATAATTTAGCAGATTTTTACAGTGAGCAAAAGTTTGCCTCAAATTTTTCTAAAAAGTCAAGAAACGGCAGTTTTTATGACTTTGGTAGGCTGTAACTAAAAAAATAATCAACCTTTTCACTCAATTCGAAAAAGGTATAGGGCAAATTTATTTGGCTACTGTCAAATAAGCTGTCTTCGTATTCTTATGAACGGAACAGGATATTGGTTACTTCAACTGAAATCACTCATTATGCTCAGAAATGACGGATTTTTAAAAAAATTTTAATTCAGTTAACTTGGGCCTCATTGGGGTCAGCTCATAATACATTAAGCACAGTTTTCCCGTACCCGTTGAAAAAATGGCAGACAAAAGTTTTAAAAATGACGTTTCAGGAGACTGAAGAAAATTTGCAATTTTTGAAGGGGTTTATTAACACTGCCAATGCTCCTGGCTGCTGTGACATATACTAACCAAATTTTGCAAGTATAATAGATGCATAAGGGACTATGTACATGTAAATTATTGTGCAAAGTGGTTATCGGTATTTCGTGATATTGGCATGAGAAGTCAGAATTGAGGTAAAATAACTTCAAAGTTACGGATCGCTTAGAACAACTAACAGAAATATGTCATATTTTAGCTGAAAATATTCTTAAAATAAATTGGGTTAGACCTTTTTTGATTGGCTTTTCTGAGTAGTGTAAGAGCCACAGAAATTGGCATACAATTTTGTAAGTCCTCAAAAAATACACAAAAAATCCAGTTTCTTAACTATAAATTAACCGTAAAAGTTTGAATCAATGTCAAAATTAGCTGAAATATTGCTATTTACATTCGCAATGTTCGTGCCAAGTTTGGTCATGTTCGATTAAGTAACTTTTGAATTATTGCAAAAACTTCGAAAACGTAACTACCACCTTAAATGAAAATTGTCGCTTTTTCAATTTTTCACTCTTTTTATTTTTTCATTTGTAACAGTTGTGAAAAATTTTAGTTGCTCAGCTGGAAATTGAATATTTCTTGGTTTATAAAATCGCATAAAAGGCATCAGGAACTGCTCGTAGTAACAGCCATTGGGTCACCGGGCTTTGTTAGTTTGTTGGTACATAGGATCAAGAGTACATAATAGCTTCTCACTCTATATAGAAGAAGAGTGAGACACTCTTCAGCCTGCCTGTGTTCTAGCACAGGCAGATGCGCTGGTCGTTTTCAGGCTACATGTTGACATTCTATGCAACATGTGACTGGCCAATCAGCGCGTAGATTCCTTGCGTAACACACTTTAGTATATAATCGCTGATGCGTTGATAAGCATTAAGATAGGGATAAAAGCTTAATAACTCATTATTTATTCATAGTCTGCTTGCAAAAACATTAAAAAAGGTTTGCAAATACCTCTAGGGATATTTTGGCAAACTTTCAGCGAAATTGATTGAGAAACTTTTGAGATATAAACTTTTCTGAATTTCTTCAAAGTTTTTCAATCAATTTCGCTGAAAGTTTGCCAAAATATCCCCAAAAGTATTTGCAAACCGTTTTCAATGTTTTTACAAGCAGACTATGAATAAATAATGAGTTATTAACCTTTTATCTTATCGCGTTTTATGATTGGAGCACGTGCACAGGCGTCTGCCAATCAGAGAATAGAAGCTCGCTTCTGAGTGGCCAGTCACATGTTGCATAGAATGTCAACATGTAGCCTGAAAACGACCAGCGCATCTGCCTGTGCTAGAACACAGGCAGGCTGGAGAGTGTCTCACTCTTCTTCTATATAGAGTGAGACGCTATTATGTACTCTTGATAGGATGACAACCGAGTGTCTTCAAGTCGGCTTAGTACACAAATTTTTATGTGTGGTGACTCGTTTGGAACAGATTCCGAAATTTTCATAATTTACAACTGACATTTCACCCCTTTTCAAAACTTCAAAAAAATAAAACCCCTGCCTTGAATAAAGCCCCTATCTGAATCTTCACGAAAAAATAAAACCCCTGCCTTGAATAGAAGCCCTGCCTTGAATAGAACCCCCATTTGAATTTTCACGAAAAAATAAAAGCCCTGGGGTTCTATACGAGGAAATACGGTAATAACGGCTACATTTGCTACAACTCTAGAATTTACAAATCTGAAATTAAATAGAGTCACCCAATGCTAAACTAATGTGGGTTTTCACATTTCACTCTATAATTTTATCTCAAACATATCAAAACATTAAATCAAACTGCTAACAGATAAGTTAGAAATGCTTTTCTCTACCTTTTTTAGAATAAAAGACTGCTACGGACTTTTTTGCTTTTTATTTGCGTTTATGTATTCTGTTTTCATTTTAGTTTACATCAACGTTTCCACGCATGATTTTGCTACCGATTTTAGAATACAAATAATGCGTACAAATTTGTTCGCCTTTCAGTCATGCTGTTTATTTGAACCTTTATTAAATGGGTAACCAATGGTTGACGGCTGCTACGATACTAGGTATAAACCAAAGCGGCAATTACTGAAGTAAATAATTGTTTGAGCAACTGAATAGTAGTGAATGTTAATGTTCATTGTTCTGTATACCTATCATAACTTTGCTGCAGTTGGTTATATCTGCTTTTGAAGTACGTATGTACAATACTAATGGTATGTATTTAAAATATCATTTGTAATGCAGCATGAAACTGACCCTCTGCTGACAAAACACCAATTATTTAAATTAAGCAAGTTCTAGTTAAAAATAAAACTATGACGACCCATACGATTTATATTCGCAAAATGCATTCAAGTTAATTAAACTAAAGTTTTTTCATGTCGGTGAAATGCTATGCAATAAATTTACTATTATTCCGCAACTCAAATAATTGTTTTCTCAATAACTGGCACTTGGGTTTGGTATAACCGTAACAGCCGCTTTACCATTAGGAGCTATTATTAACATTACAAAAGACGTGCTTGGGCGTACCTGCTTTCAACGTGTTACTGTTAACCGTTGGTTTGAGACAGTTGGATTTACAATTAAGGTAAACATTATGACTGTCTGAGAAACAAAATGTTATGCATTAAGCACCTTAAGTTGCTAGTAAAACTATGGAACAAAACACTGATGTTAAGAAATAACACTTGCCAGAAAAAACCCAAAATGAATGAAAGAAATAGAATTGCAAAGCAACTTATTTAGCAGTCTTGACAGCAGCAATTGATTAGCAACAATGACAGTGCCTTTTGTTTGTTTTGTTGATTTTGTTCCACGTAAATTCGAGCATAGCGGTAGAATTGTAGTTTTCGTCAAAAAAATTTTCTTTTGATTCCTACACCTACATAATCGCAAAAAATTCGTTTCTATGGCTTAGCTGTTAGTTTGTGGATGCTGAGTTTCACTAATCTCAGAATTGGAACAATTGTAAGTTTAATATCTGGTAATTCGTAATGAATTTACAGATTTTTGCGCGGCCGCCTCAGCGGTCGTCCATACCAATTTCAATTAATTCACTGAAACTGAACTCAGTTTCGGTGCATCACTAAAGCCTGCAGGAATGACAGGCTGGCTAATGTGCGATTGTGAACAACTCGCAGCGGGCACATTGTGTGCGTGTGTCTACGTGTGTAAGTGGTTGTGTGTGCGTGTGTCCTTCATAATAAACTACAATGGCAGATTCAATCGATGCAAAATCGATTGTTTTGTTTCGCTCATACTTTCAGGAAAATATTTAGTAACAATTTTTATGAAGCATCCAAAGTGGCCTAATGGTAAAGGCGTGTGACTACGAAACAGACATCAGTAGGTGTGATTCCCATCAGCTCGAAAATGTTTGCAATCTTTTTCTGGCTTCGAATTTTTGCAAAATTGCAAGATAACAAGCCCGTTTTGCGAGTAAGGTTAAACTTATTTTAGATAGACTGCGTTGCGACTTGCTTGCAGTGCTGAGGATATTCTTCGAATATAAAACGCGGCACTTGTTAAAATTTTTTGAAACCAACATATTTAAAAAAAAACTTACCTATCAGTGTTCAACTAAGCCAATACCACTAGTAATAGCCAAAAATGTCTCCATCATAAAAATTTTATAGAACGTCAGTTTTGCTCAAATCTTGACACCTACATAAGAGATGAAACGTTATTAGCGCTCACAATTTAAGTTCAAAATTGATCACTGTATTGTAAACCTGTACGTAATAGCCATAAATTAATACCATTTCGTATACTTTACAGCAGTTACAATGCAGTTGCGAGTTACAGTAAGCGCTTTACAGGGCTGGGCAGCTTACGCTATGAGTGTTAGTGAACGGTATCCATTCTGTGGACTCCGTAACCGCGTCATAATAACATAGGCGTGATGTCCTCTAGACGAGTTCAAGTTTTATTGCATCCGACGCGCTGATGAATATTCTACGAAACATAGCTGCGACATGTTTTGTTAATTTAAACGTTAAATTGTCAGCACTGGACAGATACGCATATGAGAGCAAGTAGTTGATCGTACGTACACACACGCTCACACAAACAGTGTTATTTGCTGACCTAACAGCAGTTTAACCCTACAATAGGTGCATTTGTGTGCTCTTGATGCACACGTTTGCACTATAGTATATACGCGGCGGCTGAGGCCGCCGCGTAAAAAATGAAATGTTATAGCAGTCAAAATCACCGGTAAATTTTGTAATTGTATGTACTGTGTACATGCGTGAAACGTAATCGTCGAACAAATTTTCAGGCGCATACAGACACGAATAAAAAATTCTGCGTAACATCTGTATCCGAACATAAGGAACTAAAGTCGGACAAAAAATAGTTACACCAGTTGAGTGATTTCGCCACGATAAGACTAAATTTTGACTATCAGGGTGTACAGCAAGTAGTCGCATAAGTCATGCCACTAAAATAAGTAAGTGCTGCATCTTTTTTGACAGACTTTGGGTAGGTACTGACGCAAAATCTTAGTGCGTGCCGCGACTAATTTTACCGATACGGTAAAATAAGACTTGTTGTCGTCATGTGGAATTATGTGAACTCGTCAACAGAAGTGCTTGTTTATTTTATTCTACTGCACATTCATCTTACTGTAACACTTTTTATAAGACTTATAGACCCTGTAGTGTGTAAATGTTTTTGTCTCTGGCAGTGAAACAGTCAAAACATCGCATTAAGCAATCGCTTACAGAGAAAAATAAGAAACAAACAAACCAAAACCAAAAACAGTAATTATATACACAAGCAATACCATTAGCAATATCATTAGCCAAAATTTCTGTTATATTTAGTTTCACACCGTTGGAGAAATATGTTTATAAATTTTGCTAATTTTTTAAAGAAAATAGGATTTTTTGAGCTCATATTCACAGAAAAAGCATGCTCAGAACTTTAGGAGTATGAAGCGCTTAACAAAGGTTAAAAATACATGACCTCAAGTCTTGGTATAGTTTATATTGTAGTAAAATATGCAGTTCATCTTCAATTTTCCCAGAATGCATACACGGAAAAGTCTTAAATCTCTCGGTATTCTATGAGAATCCCGCCCATCGCATCCGCCACGCTCAATCTCAAGATTGTGTGATCTCAGCATGATGGTGTGCATCATTCGATGTGATGTTAAGCATCCCACAGCATTCAACCATTCAATTCAGAAACTATGCCTTGATCTGAGCATTACAGCTGAAGCTGAAGCAATGAACAGTGTTTTCCACCGGTACTAATATACTGCCAGTGAAATATTTCGGTGCCCAGGCTGCAGTATGTACCAGAAGTACTTAATAGGGAAAAGTATGACATTCTTCCCTATTCTAGCTAATCGAGCGGAACGATGCTCCGGCCAAAATAAATAAGCCCTTCTACGACCTGATTTCATGGTGGGGGGAATACCCCCTTGAATCAAGATCTGTCTTAATTCTCGGGGGGGTGCCCCCCTCAAATTCCGGAAGTGTCTTGATTTCAAGGGGCTACTCCCCTCGTTTCAGCACACTGCCAGAACAAAATCGGTGGTGTCTTCATTTGAGGGGGAGAGGGTACCCCGCATAAAATCAAGGCGTAAAAGGGCTATTTCGTCCGGAACAGCGTTGCGGCCGATTAGCTAGAATAAGGAAGTGTCATACTCTTTCCTATTATGTACTCTTGGTACTACATTACTATAACAGTGCATCGAACATCGATTCTCACGAATATACGCAGACAAAAATCAGCAGGCAGCTGCCAAGCTCAAAATACACGCAAATCCTACTGACAATTTAACCTGCTCAGCAGCGTTTGCTCAGCAGTGAGCAATTAGTTTCAAAACAATAGTTTCTTTTTGACGCTTTTAGATAATCTATAGCTATCGAACAAATCATGCTGTACAACTGTATCGTGTTTATTGACAGTGCAAAACTATATACTGTATTTGATCACAAGTAGCTATTTGATTATGTGCATTCACAACATCCTCCGCCGCCAGCATAGGTTACTAGTTGGGTTTTTTCCTGTTGTGCCACAGCACAACAGGTCTTTAATTTTGATTCTGGCGTTATAACACTAAACTGTGCAAGATTTGCGTCTGTCTGCGTGAAACGTCAGCTCATATGTGTATGTGCGTCTATCACCTAGATTTTCAGTGTATTCGTTGCTTAATCCTATTCAGCTACAGCTTCCCTGAACTGAATCGACTGTTCTGCCATAAGACCGAAATGTCGGGTCGAAAATTTTCAAAAAGGAGCTGCCGGAATGGATTCGAACCACCAGCCTTCTGATTACGGATCGGATGCTCTACCAACTGAGCTAACCGGCCAAATAAAAACAAGTGATGTGAAGCAGTATCAAGTAAAATGCAAAACAGAGCTACTCAAGTGTCAGTCTGAACTGAACATAAAAACGGCAATTAGAGCTTCAATATAAATTGAAATAAAATTAAACTCAAACGAGAATCTCATATACCGTGGGTGGTTACCAACATATTTAATGTTTCTGTGTCTCTTGGAAAAGTGCTGGTGATTAGTTCGCGTGACTAGTCATTAACGGTTCACCTCGGGAACGTCTGACATAAAACTTATATTTCAGTAAGAATTTCGACGTTTTTGTATGAGTGTAATTTAGGTATTTGTACGTTTAAGTACGTTTTGAACCGATACTTTAATTAGCGGAATTTTGTATTTCCTGCAAAATGTTGTCACTCGATTGTCATTCAAAATTCAATACACTTTGCACTTACATATCACTCAGTAAAAGATCTCGTTCGTACATAATTTGATGTAAGATAAAAATACTTCAAGTTTTGGTTGCATAAACAACTTTATTGTAAGATAAAAACGCTTTGAATCTTTTGCATACACATGTTGCTGAAAAACAGTACCTCAATATTTTGCATACACATTTTGCAGTAACATAATTGTTTGCTGCACAATAGGTTTTAGCTAACCTACTGGTTAGCTTACTTGAAAATAATTCTTAATACTTACTGAAGGTTTTGCCGCAGATTGGGCTTGTTGGCTTTAAGTTTTTCGGAACGGCGGCAATTGGCAACACTTCTAGCGTCTGTTGGATTAGCACCCACTGGAACATCATGCGTAATTTCCAATGGATACAACAGGGAAATTAGTCTTTGCATTTGTTTCTTTTTGCAGCGAACGGACGCTGCTCGGATTTCTTTATCTTTGCCAGTGAACACTTTTGTAATTACACCCAGCTTCCATTGACCTCTAGTGTCAGGCAGTGTCTCTTTTACCAATACAATGTCTCCTATGTTTGGTGCATGGACTTGACCACATTGTTTGTTAGACACAATGTGGTATTCTCTCAGTTGTGTTAGATACTCTTTTCTCCAAATGCGCCAAAACTCTTCCAAGACTTTTTGATTAAATCGTAAGCCTTTAGTCAGTTGTGCGATGCCGGTATTCTGAGGAACGTTATCCTCATCAGCATCGTTGTCGTCAGCAGTAGGAAAACCAAGATTACGTTTCAGTCCGGAGAGATTATCAGGTGTCAGTGGACAACCATCCTCTACAGTGTCGTAAACATATGTCAGAGGCCTCAAATTTAGCACAGCCTCTGCTTCAATCACGTGAGTTTGTAATTCCACAAACAAAAGATTTTGCTTTCCAATAGAATTTCGGAGTGTTCGTTTAGTAAGCCCTACCATTCTTTTGAAGAAGCCTCCCCACCAGGGAGCTCTTTTTACATTGAAAAGCCATTTAAGGGGGTAATGTCGTTTTCGTGGTTTTTGACATTTCAGTGTAATTGTTGCGCCCACAGAACTCAAGCTAAAAAAGGACTACGGCTTCGAAACTTTAACCACATTATCTTTAGGTAAATATCCCCACTCGTTTTTTTCCTTTTCTAAAAATAGTTTGTAGAGTCGGTGTTATGGGCTTTTGAAAATTTTAGAGAAAAGTCAAATTACGTGATTTTTTCACAAAAATGTCATCTTCTCAACGTAGAAACGACTTATCAACTATATCAAAAAAACGGGTGGGGATATTATGTCAGTGCATAACTGCAAAAAGTTTAGTAGTTGTTGGCTGATCTTGAGTTTCATAACTGTGGCGCAAAAAAAAAAGTCAAAAAAACCGCTGATGGAGTGTATTCAAATGATTGCAGCAGTAAAATTGCAAAAGATAATCTGCTTTTAAATATAGGTTTTTTAAAACTAGAAGGTGTAAAAAAATGTAAAAAAGACCGCTCTAGTTTTTGTTGAGGTTAAGTGCAGTTATGGTAGTTTAAAAAAACACCTAAAAACGCAATTACCCCCTTAATTCCTTTATTGCAGACGTAATTTTGAATTATCTTGCTTGTAACTGTTTCGGTGCAAACCTTGCAAATGACTCCTTCAGCCATTTTAAACGTTTTTGCGTTGTCACTTATCATCTTTAACTTTGAGCCTCTGCGCGAGATGAATTTTTTCAAACATAAAAGGAATTTCATTGTTGACATATCTCTTGTTAGCTCCAAATGAATCGCTCTTGTCACAGCACAGGTGAACAAACAGATCCAGACCTTTGCTTCGTTTTTCGTATACAACAGGCCGAGATAATCGACTCCGGTATACGTGAAGGGCGGTCCTTCAGTCACTCTAAAATCCGGTAACTGTGGTGCAATCGGGATTTTAAACGGCGTTCCTTTCCATCGTCTGCACAAACCACATCGGTTTAGTATTTTTTGAATAACTCGGCGAGCTTTCGGTATCCAATAGTGTTGTCTAAGAGCGACCAAAGTGTGTCGTGCTCCTTGGTGTAGCAATCGTTCATGAATCCTTTGAATTAGTAGATCGCAGTATATATGATCGTTTGGCATTAGTTTTTTAGATGTTTGGCATCCGTCTTGGTCTTAGCATTTTTTATTCTTTCACCACATCGTAGGAAGCCAGCTACGTCTAAAAATAAGTCAAAACCACGTAGTAATCCACTTGGAGGTTTTCCAGCTTTCAGGTTGACTATGTCAGAACCAAAACATTCTTTTTGGACGCGCAGTTCCCAGTGGTCCTGGGCCCTTTTTATTTCAGCCGATGTCAAATAAGTTTCTGCCTTCTGCCCTCTAGTTATTTTTATGAAGCGAAGACACCAAGCTGTGGTTCGCAGTAGTTTAGTTAACGAACAAAATCTTGTAATGTCCAATAAATGTTCGTTTTGTTGACCCGTCGGCACCACAGTCATACTAGCTTCAGTAGCATTTTTCAGGCCTTCTATTATCGTTTCCATTTGACACTTTTCGACTAGCCACTTATCATGGGGCAAAATCAGTCAAGGAGGACCAGATCACCAACGCGACTTCGAGTTGATTTGACTGATAGGAACCCCCCTCGATGAGAGATCTGACGGACTTTCTTTTCCAGGCACAAATTGATGTTGAAAATTTGCTTCACGTATCTCTTGTAGTCGATTGGCTACAAAGATTGGTAACCTTTTATTGCTTCGAATTCATGCCAAAGTAATCTGCGAATCAAACCATAGTATTACATTGCTCAGTGGGTGTGACATGTTGATTTTTACCGTTATGGCTAATCTAGTCGCAATCAAGATTGCCATTAGCTCTAATCTTGGCAAACTGCATGATTGCATTGGAACTACTCTGCTCTTCGCACAGACTAAATGACATTTGACAGTATTCTGATGTTGAACCCGCAAGTAGACAGCCGCTGCGTAAGCCTTGGCAGACGCGTCAGAGAAAACATGCATCTCAATTTGGTCCTTTTCGTTCAATTCGAGATAACGTGGCAGAAACACACTGTTTAAGTTTTTCAACTGAGCAGCTATATAGTTCCACTCCGATTGCAGCTCCATTGGTAATAGCGAATCCCAGTCTAGTTTCCGTGTCCACAGTGTTTGCATAAATATTTTCTCTTATATGGTGATCGGTGTAACTAATCCTAAGAGATCAAAAACCGACGATATCACTCGAAGAGCGTTTCTTTTGGTTGTTGGCTCCTCCCCAACTATCACACTTTTGAATTGTAAAAGATCCGTTTCTGTGTTCCAAGACAGACCGAGTACCTTGAAGCGCACACCTTTGGCTTTATCTTCGGCTGCAATTGAATTATTCACATCTTTCGAGTTGCAGCTCGTAAATTCGTCCCGTAAATGCATTCCGGCTCTTTTGAATACATTTTTTGCCACTTTTCTAATATTCTTTTCCAGAACTTTTGTCCGCCGAACTTAGAATCAACGTAAAGCGACATTTGCATAAGGTCTACATAGGGTTCATCTTTGCAATTATTCAAGTAAGGGTTGTAGCATGGCTGCAAGTGCACTCAGAGGTTTGTATGCACGATGCGATGGAAAGCTCCGAGTGCAATGCACGAGTGCGCGCAGCGCACGAGTGTTTTGCACGAGGGCTTTCCAAGCAGAGTTGCATACGAATCTCTGAGTGTCAGTGCTGGCCATGATACAACAGACTTGTCACATGGCCCTAACACGTAAAAAAAGAAAAAAGTATACGTAGCGGTAGGATTCAAACCCACATCTGTATCTTACTATGATTTCCAGTCAGTGCCGTATACCACTCGGCTACGCTACCATGGATGAAAATCATTACATGCCATACTTTCTTTTTATACATGACAGTATAGAGAGAAGTTCTGCTAGCAGTCTGTGAGTATACCTAAACATGCCTACGTCAATGAATATGCAGCCTTTTACACTGTACGTACAACATATTGATCACTACTTGCCATTTACCAAACTGAATCTGGAGCAGCCGTGGTCGAGTGGTTACGATGACTGGCTACAAATCTTGATGGTTTGGTGAGCGTATGTTCGATTCTTGTGGTTCTTTTTAGGTTGATTTCTTACTCCTGCGTTGGGGTGCGACAAATCTCTAAGTCTAATTTGACGATGCTTATCGTGTGTTTAGTGAGTGCAACATATCTCTGAGTGCAATCTTGGGAGTTAAGCGATTAGAAGTGTAGCACGTATCAGAGATTTGTAGCATGACTACTTACGCAGAGACCATGTGACAAATGGTGTTGTATAGTAGCGTTCAGTGGAAAGGGACTGCACTTAATACCAAAGAGAACCCGCGAAAATCTGTATACTTGTGCAGGTGCTTCAATTCCAACACTAGCATCCTTCAACCAGAAAAATCTTGTGCAGTCGCGATCAATTTCCTGAAGGCCTACTTGTAAAAAAGCTTTCTCAATGTCTGATATCAGTGCCGCCTTACTTTCTCGAAATCGCACAAAAATTCCAAACAGATCGCCAATTAAATCAGGACCTGTGTAGTGCACATCGTTCAGTGACACTGAGTGTTTGTCGCTTCTGGCAGATGCGTCATATACAATGCGGACCTTTGTAGTAGCACTGTTTTCTCGTACCACAGGATGGCGTGGTATGTAGTGCAAAATCCCTTTGTAAGTGTCTTCATCGTCAACGGGCTCGATGAATTGTTTTTTCATTTGATCCTTTATAATTCCATCATATTCCGCTAACATTTTGTCATGTTTTTTAGTCGCCGTAGCGTGCTACGAAATTTTTTCATTGCCAAACCCCGATTTGTTGGTAGTACCCTAGTCGGCCCTTTCCAAGGAAAGCGGACTTGATATCTGCCAGTTTCAAACTTTATCGTATTCTTGAAATTCTGCAAAATGACAGAATCGGCATAATTTTCTTGTTTAGGCTGTATTCCAACAGATTCTAACTACCAAAACCGTTCAATATCCACAGACCACAACTGGATCTGGCAACACATTTATGTGCAGCGTTTTGCACTTAATAGATCTACTATAGAATTTCTTTTCTCCAGATACCAGCCAGCCAAACGAACTTGACCCAGCCGTGGGTCCGTTTGGTATTTTTATGACTTTAGCAATCACAAACGACCAGTAATAATCCAAACCAATCAATAAGCTAATTTTGATCTTTTTATCTGACAAGGGTGGATCCGCTAACCGTAGACCTTTCAGGGTATTTTTCGGTACCTTTTTCCGACATCTCGTATCTGGTCAACGGTTCTGTAATTTGCGGCACTATACAGCAGTAATCGGTTGAATTGAACCGTTGATATTCACCAAATTCAGGTTCACGACATCGTATTTTTGCTCTGTACAATGGCTACTATTGAACACAGCCACTGACAGTGTTTCTTGATGATCTGGCTTGATTGCCAAATCTTCTACTATCTTCCGACACACAAACGATCGCTGGCTTCCTGTATCAAAAAGGATTCTCAGCCTTTGTTCTCGATCACCCGCAACAGCTTTTACCAAAGCGGTTTGCATAAACACCGCCTTTTGACCTACAATTAATACCGGGCAATTTTCTCCTTGTTCCTGTGACAGCGCAGCGACATTCAACGACGGTGACGGAGCCGTAGGACTTTGATCCTGAGCCTCCTGATTTTTCTTGCTTCTGTCCTGTCTACTTTCCGCTGAACACAAGCTGATGTGATGAAAACCTCTGCACTTTCAACAACTTTTACGAAAACGACACTTTGATGCAGAATGATTGCTGCGCAAACAAACCAAGCAAAGTTTTAGAGCCTTAGCTTTGTCCCATATGTCATCTACTGACAACGGACAAGCAGTAGACACGTGCTTTTCACTGCAAAACGCACACAATTGGTGGTTTGTGTTTGCTACTAAAGTACTAGTTGTGAACTTGTTAGTTGTATACTTAGACTCGTACTTTGATTGTTTCATTTCATCTATCTGGCTTCTTTCTCGGGCTTCTATTTCATTTTTCAACTCATTTCGTAGCTTGTCCAAATCTCACACTGATTCGCCGTGGCTTCGTGATAGAACCAGGCGAACATCAGCTGGAATTTTGCTGAGCAAAATAGGGGCCATCATTATACCATATGTTTCAGCGGTCACACCCAAAGACTCCAAGCTGCGAATGTGCCGTTCAGATTCATCAAACGTTTTTCGTAGTTTACTCAGATCTGTAGCTTGGGGAATTGCAATTAACGCCTCAATATAAGCATTTAAACTATACGTTTCTGGCCGAAACGTTCTTTCAAAATTGTCACAGCTTGCTCATAGTTGGCGTTTTAAATAGAAAACCCAGCTATCGCAGACGCGGCAGCGTCCCTAACTAGCCCTTTCAGATAGCTAAACTTGTCTACCGGTTTTAGTGCAATATTAGAATGCACCGCAGCATCAAACGTAACCCAGAAAGACGTCTACTTAAGTGGATTACCGCGAAAATGACCAAGTTCAAGCTTAGGTAACCGTGCATTAATAGTTCCATTTGAAATACTTGTTGAACCCGATATGTTTTCTTCAGACTCTGCCCTTGCCGCCATATCGACTTTAGTGCGGTATGAGAGCAAATTGTCTATGACAGCTTTCCGTAATGTCCCGCTCCATATCGACAGGATCTAACAAGGTTAAAATCTGAGAGTCCAATTTGCCCAAAATGTCTATATATCGGTTAATTTTAGCCAAACAGCATTGTTTTCCCACAGTAGTTGACGAAAACTCTTCAGCCAACAGTCTAGTTACAACCGCACGGTATCCCCCACGTTGAGATTTCAATTGTTCCAATGTCATAGTTACAGTAATCGCAATAAATAAATAAGTGTTACAGCGTAATTGTTCAGCCAAGAGTACGTATTATTTCCTTGGGTTCCACGAAATGCAATACATCAGACTTCCGGCCAAACAAAATGCAGGAATAATCGACAAAATTGAGGTTTCGGCACCATGACATTTTTAGATAATCTATAGCTATCGCACAAATTAGGCTGTACAACTATATCGTGTTTATTAACAGTCAAAGCTATATACTGTATTTGATCACAAGTAGCTATTTGATTATGTGCATTCACAACACTTTTCTCAAAGGAACAAAAAATCTTGTGTGACTCATTAAATCATTTCAGTTCTGTTTTTTCCTATTTTTTCAACTGTTTAGTCATCAATGCTTTAAGATATTTTCACATTTTGCTTTTGCGTTTTGGCATATGAAGACATATTTCTGGCATGTCTTAAGGGAATGTAGTATAAGCAGTGTTTAGTGTTTATTTATGCGATAAACTTTAGGCGATTAATGAGACTTCACGTACGGCCCGAACTTCACGTCGCTTAATCGTTGGTTTTTCTTTGAGAACTAAAAGTTGTGATTGATAAAGTTTATCACAAATCTTGAAAGTATAATAAAAATACGTAGTTATATATAGTAGATTCTTGTTTTAATCGTTAATCAAGGCAGTTTACAGTTTATTTATGTAAATAAGAATATTGAAAAGATTTTAGTCGTAATTTGCAATGTTTGCAGTGACATTCGCAATGACAAGACGCCAGACATGGAAAGATTTTGCGCAGAACACAACGGCTCATGGGCTAGTTTATTTGGTTAGCGGAAGTGTTGTCCGAAAACTGGTGTGGCTGGTGGCCGTTGTCATTATGTGGGCTGTTATGATTTGGCAAGTCATTGCATTGATTCAACAGTACCTGGCATATCCAAGCACTTATACTGTCAGTGAAGTTGCCGTACCCGCAGTAAAATATCCGGCACTGACAGTCTGCAATCAAAATCAAGCTCGTCTTTTTTGCATTCTGTCAGACTTTGAATCGTTCATAAACGTTGCGTCTGAAGGCCAACAACTGGCTGACGAATCGGTGAGTTCTTGACTGAGTTTTGTAAAATCTGACCAATGCAAGGTTTGAACCTATGCAACAGCAGCTTAACGTTTACTGTGTTTTAATAAGGTTCAAACAAATGATTAAGATTATTAAGAACTTTGGTCAAGAGTGAAAAGTTATGAGATAATATCTCAGTTGTGTCATTTGTACATGCAAATAATGCATAAAACGTCAAGGGACAATACCCGTATTATGATTTGGTTTCATAAATCATACTATACAGTGTTATGGAAAGGCTTTAGAGTCAAAAGGAAAATTGGTGAACTGGCAGCTGAAATCTACTGAATAGGAATGTTTGTAAATTGTTTAAACTTTAAAGGAAGATGATTAATTAAGTAAAATTAAACGTAATCATATTTTCTAATATTTTCAGTCTAGCCAAACGAATTCCGTTTTTATTGGCCGCAGGCAACCAAGACTACATAATGGATACAATTAGCTAGTCATTAGATAGTTTCATTTAGTGCAGTTGGCCACCTGACACCCTCAATGACATATTTTAGGACTACATGGAGCGCGCTGTTAGAAATACTCTTTTTGATGAACCTAAAAGAATTGATACGTGCGCCCATAGAATTTCAGCAGATATGGAAATACATTGTTCCTACGCCGGAAAACCCTGCAACATGTCGGGCATCAGAAGTAAAGAATGGCATCAAGGAACGTACAGCAAATGCGCCACTTATACGCTGAATAAAGACGCAGTTTTGCCAGGTATGTCAAAATCACTTTGTTTAATAGTTTGATTATTTTATTAGGTAGAAAATGATTTAGTTAAGATTTGAATTTTCAAGTTTACTTAAGAATTTTGGCAAAAAATGAATTTTGACAAATTTGAAAAAGGTGTTTTGACATCATTTTGGGTGCAAAAATGTTCTGGGTGGAGGGGTGAAGTTGCAGCCCTATGTTCATGTAATGATCCTACGTTCATGCCTTGCACTCGTTTTTACAACGTTAACGTTTCTCTACTATCATTCGATTACGTTCGCAGCGTGACCACACAAAAACATTTTTCTTGTAACAATTTGTTCCAGCTAAACCCTGCCAGTCTTTTTCCATTTATTTTATGTTTTCATGGTTCATTTACACAAAAGGTTAATCTCCGTAAGTAACAATTTACGGAGTTCTGTATGTAATTCTGACTGCGATTCTGGGCCAATAAGTAAACACGCGCAACGGAGTGTTAGACTGATTTGATAACAACAAAAATACGGACAGGGCATGGATGCCGAAATACACGTTAGACACACATAAACACATAGGGTGGATTTCACCACGGTGGTTTTTACAAACCATGGTTTTAAAAAACCATGGTTTTAACCAGTTGGTGAAATGTATTTTTTAAAAAACCATGGTTTTAAACAATTGGTGAAATGTATTTTAAGCCATGGTTTTTCTAAACCAGGTTTAAACTATGGTTTAAACCAGGTTTAAGGAATTTGATTGGCTAACGTGCTCAGTCAGCCCAGATTCTTAGAACATTACTTTGGAAATTACTCTATTTTAGAAGAATTTCGTAACGAAATGTTCTGTCGAACGGGTTTTTCTAAACCAGGTTTAAACTATAGTCGTGGTTTAATCCATAGTTTTATGTGACAAAATTAACAAAATATAGTATTTTTTGATAAAATGAGTAGTATGCAACAAATAAACGGATAAAAATGGTGTCAATACTGTTGTCATACACTACGATGACACTGCAAGCATGTTTTTTATGTAATTTAATTTAAAGCAAGTTCTGTTTTTGACCCAAAAAACAAAACATCTCCAGTTTTTGAGGGCTTCTGCCTTCAAATAGATTTTGATTTTATATTTTAGTATTCGTTCATATGCATTTGAAAGTGAAAAATCAGATATGCTGAGCTTGTCTGTGCGATTTGTTGCATTACGTCAAACTACTTTGAAAGCCGAAGGGCAGGTTTTCTATAAATCCGGAAATAAAAAATGTGTAGGATCTGGCTGCTTTGTTGCGTTAAACTTTTACAAAATGGCACGTTTTCCCTGCGGTTTTTTGCCCAGCCGAAAAATTTTTTCGCTACCTCTCCAAATAACCAAATTTTGCTTAAACATAAAAAATTATAGAAATTTTTTTCCAAGAGCTGCTGTCCCCAGAGCCCCGTGGCTTAGTGGTTTAGTGATTTTGCGTTTGTGATAAAACTTAAGTGTTAAAAGTGCTCAAATGAGCAATTAAACATTTACAATTGATGAAAATATCCATGATTTTTTATTTTTATAGTGAAAAACCAGGTCTGAACCTGGTTTTTCTTTCAATGGAGGAAAAACCATGGTTTAAACCTGGTTTAAGAAAAACCATGTTGGTGAAAAGGGGCTTAAAATGTCTGATTACGAAAAGCACGCGATCTGATCCGGCAGAATTAAAATAATGCGTTCTTTTTTGTATTCGAAAACGTTCTAAACCACATTGGTGGAAAGGATTTTTTAGAAAAACCATGGTTTAGACCATCTTAAGAAAAACCATGGTTTAAACCACCGTGGTGAAATCCACCCCTAGACACAATAGAACGAGACACAAAATGGACACAACCTACCCAACCGACAGTAAGGCATTGAACTGATAATTCAATCGTATCGAATAGAATATTAGCCAGAGAAATCGCAAGACACTGCGCAGAGGTACAAACAGATTGTGCGTGTTGCACTTGGTATGTAACTAGAGTTATACACCTCGTCATACTTAACAGTATAAAGTATTAAAATTGCAGACACCTTAATCGAACTGTCAAAGTAAGAAGCAGCAAAAAAACCTGTCGGAACGGCTGCGCTGCCAGTAAAAATAATATACGACCAACGGCCAACGGCGCAGCGTACATACGCCATTACTAACGCTCACATTGCATTGGGCGTATGCCGCTCATTGTATTTTTGCTACCACCAAGCAAATTACTGCAAAAGTAATCCAGTGAGTGGTAGTGCGTTAAGCATTTGCTGACCATCCGGGCCCGATTTATCGAAGCAAAATGTTCGTCGTTGAAAATGTTCGTCGTTGAAAATTTTGGATTGATCGAAACATTTTCAACGGCGAACATAACACGTAATTATAGGACAAATGTTCGTCGTTCAAAAACAAATGTTCGTCGTTGAAAAACAAATGTTCGTCGTTGAAAAAGCAAATATTCGTCGTTGAAAAATTTTCAACGGCGAACATTTCAACGGATGTCTTGAGCTCCGTTGAAATGTTCGTCGTTGAAATTTTTTTTTCGACAACGACGATCTTTTGTCTTTTAGAACATAATAATGTTCTAAAAAACCAAAGCTCGTCGTTGAAAAATTTTCAACGACGAACAATTCCAACGACGAACATTTGTTTTTCAACGACGAACATTTGTTTTTCAACGACGAACATTTTCAACGACGAACATTTGCTGTTTCGATAAATCGGGCCCTGATCTCAAGTCAGAATTTTGGGGGGTCGAAACCCCACCGGTTCTCAATTTTTACATTCTGAGTATTATGAAAGGTACTGCTTTACTAGTGTTATTTACTAACGCTGGAAGGGTAGGCCTTTAACAGTGATAAGGAAGGCCTTCTAGTGTTATTTAACACTGGAAAGTTGACCTACTGGAAATAACAGGTAAATCTGTCTATTGGAAGATTTTGCAAAGTCTATACAAACCAAGTATAAAGTACCTGTTGCGCTGTGTCGCAACAGGAAATACTAGAGGGTGTCAGAGTCCAGCTGCTTAGACAGAGAAAGTCCCGGCATGAGGGGGTTAAACAACTAGTAAATAAATAAAGCCAATAAAGTTAAAAGAGCTGCCGAAACCCGCATTGAACCAGAGACGTTTAGAACTTCAGTCTAGCGTTATCTGAGCTGAGTTTTTGTCGATTTGACAAAAAACTACTTGATCTACTATTTAATCTACTAAGTCTGCATGACAATTGATGTCTCATCATATTGATGCATTCATATCTCTCCCAAAATTGCAACGTTTTCAAAAGGTGTATTCAATGCCAAGATGAAGTACAATATCAAGTGCATGAGTAAATCACAGAGTAAATACAACACATGACAACTGATGATGTAATTAAAAGCTGAAAGATGCCATTAGCTTTGATATTTGTCGGATTCACATTTCCATTGACAGTCATTTCGTCAAACCAATATTTTCCAATTGCTGTGGAGGGCAGTCATTCGTTTTGGCGCAGCAGGAAAAACACGTTGCAGCCTGACATGTTGGAATTTTGTTGCCGCGTTTTGTATTCGCAGATTATCCTCGGCAATTTACCTGAAAATGTACGATATCTGAAAAATGGTTTATCCATTTCGCTAGACGTCCTTGCTATAAAAATATGTCACACTCAAACATAATATTTAAAACATAAGAGTTTTGATATGGCATAGTAGTTTTCATTGTAAAACACGACGTAAACGGATACAGTTACAATTAAATTTGTAGCTGTTTGCTGGTTATATACGAATGAAAGAACACACATGTGACAAACGCCCTCTTGTACTAAAATTGAGGTCACAAATACGTATGTACTGGCAAACATGCGACATTTCTATTTTCTCCGATTCTATGCCAGAAATTAAATACCTGGTTATATTAACATCTTTTGATGCCAGTCACAGTAGTAATCTTTATGTCCAAAATCAATTGCTACAATTTTTACTAATGAATTGTTTATTATGTTTTACGTTTACGTTTATTTGTCTATATGTTGAATAGTTTCCAGGAGCTGGTTCAAAACTGGATCTTCGGTTTTTCGCCCAAGAAGCGGAGTACATTTACTTCATGGGACAAGTTGTCGGAATACAAATAGATGTGCACGACGCTGATGTCATGCCGTTTCCAGACGATAATGGCCTTGCCGTTTCTGTTGGCACCAAAGCCACTTTTGCTGTCACTCGTAATGAGAAACATGTTCGTAAACACGAATTGATATTTTGAACTGACCACAGATGTTGTACCCGGTTTATCCAGCTGAATGTTGTAGCGAAAGAAATCAGTTTTACTTGTGACTATTTATAAATACGTGAAAACACAAGAACTTATTGGACAGTTTGCAGAAATTTTTTATTAATTATTTTTATGAACCGAAGTTTCAACGCCGTCAAGGTGTTACTTGGTAAACATTTGATAATGGAATACGACGAAAACTATTCTGCTAAGATATTCGTATTCGTAAAGAAACGCTTACTGAAAACTATTTTGCTAAGTATTACAAGATCAGTTTTGCAGTTTTAGGTTTAACTTATGTGGTCCTTTAATTAGGCTTCAAGCTTAGCTTCGGCGTTCACCGAGGCTTAGGGATTAGGGGTTATGGTTAAGGCCACGGGCATTTTTGTTTTTTTGTGAGAACCCAATTATAGATAGCCTAAATGTGAACCTTTAGAACGCCCTGGCATTAGAACAGTATTTTGCGGTTTTTTGTTACAGACACTAGGTTTGCCGTACACGAGATGCATAGAGCCGGACAAGCGTTCGGACTTGAATCTGTATGTTGGTGTGAATAACACTGTAGACGGTCGTCCGAAGAAGTACAGTCAGTACGCCTGTTTCCAGACTTGCGTACAGGATATATATTTCCATCTAAACAAGTGTGTCGAAGCAAGGGCATTAAACAAACAGCTAGCCATCGAGCGGTATGGGTCCAGCGTTAAAAATTGTTTCCCAGATACGCCTGCTAATAACAAAGCAAGTCACTCATTAATACCATATATATCTGGAATATACAAAGTTTTTTACTTGACTGAAACTTCAGTTCAAACTAAACTACCTACTAGTCCTATTGCAAAGCCGTACGTTGAGAGGCACTGACGAATAGCTCAAGCCTAGGCCGGGGTAGGCGTTAGAAAGAGTCTTCTCTGGAAATTAGTAAAAAGGTAAGTGAATGAGTGAGGGAGTTTTAGGGGAGCTCCCGGTGAAACCTTACACTATCACTAATTTTAAATAATTAGCAAACATGCTTAAGATTGCAAAACGCAAAATACGTGATCGCAATGCTAACGATGTCTCCGCACAGATTCCTCATACTTCCAAAAAATTTACACTAGGTATATCAGTGTTAAACTTATTACTGTAGGTCATACAATTAGGCATTAAATTGTCTCATGAAATTCATTACAAGTTTGTTACTGTACTGCGATAATTTAGGAAGCAGCCGCATTAATTGCAAAAGAGTGTCCCGAAAAATGTCCTCAAGCCTGCAAGCACGTTGAATATGACGCTTTCATGTCAGTAGCCAAATTTCCCGGTCGAACAGCAGTTCTTTTTGAAACCCAAAAAATGTTTTACACCAATGCACTTGTTAGGGTGAGTTCATGTTAATTATTATGATATAATCACAAAATATATAACATTTCTTTGGTCTTCTTCATTATTAATTTCATTATTTGAATCATTTATTTTAAGAAATCAGCTCGTTATGATAGCGGATAAACATTTGCTATGAACAAGTGGTCCCCTGGTTCGAAGTTCCGATGTAGTGGCGTGAAAATAGTGTGGCTAAATTCAAGCTGTTATAAGTTTCTTCAATTCTTGTCCGAACCCATTAGCTGTTTTGTGATTTAATTTTTTATTATTCAAATTAGACCTTTTATTGGGCATCGGTTTCATAAATTCAGCTCAAGATAAGGCTTTAAATTTAAGCTGCATGAAAACCTTACATAGTCTATTTAGTAAATTTAAATGACTTAATCTTAATCTGTTTTAATAATCTGAGCTAACATCGAGGATCGATCAAAAAAGTGAAGCTTTTGCTTGAGCGTTTCAAATGGCTGGAATGCTTAAGTAAAAAGTGAAAAGCAGAAAGTTTTTATACTTTTACTTCTGGACCAAAGGAAAAGTAAAATGTACGTACGATCTGTACGACCACAATTTACACCGGGCCTAATATATCACTTAACTACAGTTTTATAACCCATAGTTCCCAGATGATCTTGAAATTCCCTTAAAATAGAAATTTTTGTAACGTATATAGTATACCTGTTGTAAACGTAAAAATCGTCCTTTTTTTGCAAAGACTTATGTAGGTATCCTCTTTTTATGCCGAAACTAAAAAAATTGACAATTTGACAACAAACTTTTTTCCTTTGGGACACTATACAAAACACAGAAAGTGGATTCCTAGATTACATAAACACAAAAATTTGTGTTCGTCACTTTTTCGTCAGTCACAACTATTCACGAAAGATAAATTACGTCGTACGCTAACGAGCTAGACTTTTTAATTTATGCACAGTACTGTATATGCCGTCGACCGAGATAGACAGACACTGCTTGAGTTTGTTTTGTGTCAAACTTGAAGGCATTATAAATGTGGGATGTTTGGCAATATATTGTATTTTATTTTAGAAACAACTCCTAGACCACATAGTGCTGGAAAAATTGGTTGATATTTACGTTCAATATTTTGATGGCAAAAATATGACTGACTTTTTGAATGCGATGGTAAATCAGTCTGGCTATGGTAAGAGTATTGCTTTCATGACCAATACTTATTACTTGTAATTTGGTTTAGTGTAGTAGCGTGCTATAACCTAGTTATTACGGCAGCGTGCAACCTACTTATACGGCACTCTACAGCGCCACCTTACTTATGCCGCACGCTGCAGAAATCAAAAGAACGTAAGGACAAGATGAATCGAACCATCACCATCGAATACGCGGTTTTCTAGTCCACCAACTTAACCACTAGGCCACTCCAACACTGACATCAATTTGCATAACAGCGGCAGTATAGTGGACTCAGTTTTGCACAGATGTGTGTACGGTGTATGTGTTGCGATACCTACGCACAATCACTACGCATAAAAGCAATGTGTGACAACTGCCAAGGCGACCAGGTTTATCAGAAGCAAGACTGTAGCCTAATGAATAAGGTGTCTGACTTAGAATCAGAGTGTTGTGGATTCGGTCCCCATCAGTCTTGACATTTTTTCAACTCATTAAAAATTTTACGGTCCTTTTTGAAACCAAATTACAGCACTGTTTGTTGTGCTAAAAGTAATATTAATACGCATGTGTGAAACCCTCGCCCAGGTGCACTCGTGCTCTTCGCGCACTCGTGCTTCTTCACTCGGAGTTTCACAGAAACATGCGTAAAAATCCCTTACAGCAGGCCAACCAGTGCCATAACTCATACTTATACTCAAGGGGTGAAACAAATCTATAAATAACAGTTACTCAAACACAGCCGATTTCTGCAAAGTCAAGTTTATTCAAAATTAAGATTAGACATAAACATTCGAAAACCTTTCACGTGTAGATTTTTGAAAGATCTTTCGATCGATACCAAAATCGTCAAAATCGGTTGAGGTTCTGTTGAGTTAAGTAAAAAACTAAATTAGTTTGAATAAAAAATTTGACATGGTCGTAAAATTTGACACATACACACTAAAGGGCAGAAAAGTATTATAAATACGTTATTTGATTCCTCTTTGATGTACAAGTCGTATTGCTACCAATTGCATGAGCTTAGTGCCAAGCACGACTTTTTTGCTCAGCGTCACCTTAAAAGCACAAATAGTAAAAATAAGAAGCTATCGTTTTTAACAAACCCTGCATAATTTTAACAATTAAATTATTATTAATTGAAATAGTTTATTTGAATAAGTAGTTCGGTTTCTTAAATTTATCGCTCAATTCTCGAGTTTCAGGAGATACGGTAATGGAATTCCAAGACGATCAGACTAGCAGCAACAACGATGGTGACAGGCTTGAAGTTCACAATGATTTGGCAGGAGAACTTATTAATACTCGAGCAATTGTTTTATCAGCGATAGTTGGATTTGCAGGAACAGTAATTCAGGAGTTTTATAAGAATAACTTTGTTGATTTGGAAGTTTATGTCAAACAAATCAATACAATTTACCTTAATGAAACAGCAGACATGGAAAGTTGGGACATTGCGTCTGGAATTGGTGGCATTTTTGGTACGCTTCGTTTATAATAAAGAAAAAACAGTGCGTATATAGTGAAAGTAAATTTTAAGTTATTTTTAATTTAATAATACAGATTATGCTCGAAGGCTGGCAACCAGCACTCAAACAAACAATTACACTATTAGTACATACCATAAAAATGTACAGAATTGGGTCCGAATTAGGTCCGGTGTCATTTCGCTTTGGTAAGTTATTGTAGCCATGACAAGTTGTTCAGAGGAGAGTCTGCTGCATAAAACACGAGGCGACAGGTTTCAGAAGTCCAATAGGCAAAAGGCCCCATTAAACTACGTTGCACTAATTACCTACTGTAATAGGTACTTTCCCAATAGGTACAGTTGGCCAACCAACTTTAACGGGCTGTTTTGTTTATAACGGCTCACTTGCAGCAATCGTAATCACTGGTGGTTTTGTTTGTTTATCTTTTCTGAAAAAAACAAATATGTCAGCTAGATTCAATGTGACTTTATTTACTTAAATGTTTAATGTACAAAGTTTGGTATGTAAATTTTGAAATACACATGTAAGTATGTTTAGATGGTTTTGAAAAAGAAATAAATTAGAGCAACTTTGTGCTACCAAAAACCTAATTAATGAATAAGACTGATTAGTTTTAAAACTTCCTGCTTCTTTTAAACAAACCAATAATAAAAATGTGAGACGATTCTAGATTTATTCTAAGGACCTGTTCACAAATTCGGATTAACTCTATTAGATTAACTGAATTAACTGGAATAACTCAATACAGAAGCATGAGATGTTTTCCAAATTCGGCACAGTTGTTTCTGAGTTCTAGTTGTCTAAACGTGCAAATTCTTAAAAAGATACTCAAATTCTATGTCGAGATATTGTAGTTAATTGAGTTAATCTAATCCCGTTAATCGGAATTTGAACAGCCCCTAAGTAAACGAGCAAGACGGCTTTGTCTACGAGATCATACTTGACCTGACATGCCAACTTATGCCATCGTGCATTTTGGACAAGCCTTTTTATTTGCACAGTTTAGTTAATATCATTTATGTACATAGATCTCTTCTATCTTCTATTTACCTCTTGATTATTTATTGTCATTGTCTGACCTATTGGACCTAATTCTCTTTTCGAAACTTTTCTGTAACAATCTTACCAGGGTCGCTTTTAATATGAGAAACAAGTCAAAGGTTGTTTGTAAATGGAAAAGGGATGTTTACAATTTACATTGTTATTAATTCAGCTCAACTCAAAACAGTTTAAGTAAAGTTGTTTGTTCAATAAGCATATTAGTTAGTGCATTAATTAATAAATGTCTGTTTTTAAAACATAATATATATACTTTTAGGTTTGTTTGTTGGGATGAGCATGCTTACATTTCTGGAAATTGCCTTTTTTATCAAAGATATGATTTGCACCTGCGGAAAATGAAACAAGATTTTATGTTTCTGTGTCTTTTCTTTCATGTCTTGACTAATGCTTTAATTAATTGAGTGTAATTCCAAAAAATAAGTCACATGACAAAACTGACTAAAAACAAAAAATGTTAGAGATGGTTAAAAAATTGTCCTAACCTTCTGTCAACTTCTTACGTGCTTTGAAATTATAAAACTCCTAAGACTAGGTTATGTTATGAAGAAGCTCCTAATGTAAGGCGACTCGTTGCTGCACCTACTAATGGCCCAAGCGGGAACAGTGGGTACCGGCTATCTGGGGAGGATCGTTCACTCGCCCGTAGCCTCGACCACACCGCCGGCGGGGCTTCCAGGTATGATGAGCGGGGTCTTCCGTGCGGGCCGGGGTTGCCGGACACCAACGGGAAATGGGGCTTACCTAACTACGGGGCAAGGCGCAGTAGGCGCAGATCACAGGCAGACGCGGCCCGCTAAGCCTGAATGGGCTTGCCAGAGCGGGGCAGCGAACAGTAGCAAGGGGGCTGGTCACGGCGCATACGGAACGCAGAATAGGCAGGGCCCTCTTGGCCGATACTGCCACAGAACACGCAAGGGGAGCGGGCCAGCTTTGGCAGGGCTTCTAAGCCAAGACTGCCCAATACGAACGCAAACACTACTAGTAAAATAACACGTTTAATAATAATGGGCCATTTGGGCAGAAAGTACAGTCCAGAGTAGTAGCAGAGAATAACCGAAAAACACCGCCGCGCAGGGCTACACCAATCACGCACACTGACAATTTAACAATCCAGGCTACCAACACACCATGTAACCGAGCGTACGCACACACAAGAGGGTAAGTACGTACATAACGTTAAAATATATTGAGCGTTAATTCACAAATGTGTAATATGAAAAGGTAAGTGTAAGTGTGAATAAGGGAGTAAGGGAGGGTCTCCCAAGTGAAGCCTTACAGATCTTCCCCTCCTCACTTAATTGTGCTCCTGCACAATTAGGCAGGAAGCGAGAAAACCGTAAGCCGACACAGGTGGGGTGTGGGGATTAGGAGTTGGGTGAATTTTGAGAGAATTTAGGTAGAATTTTTACCCCGGGAGGGTTCTTTCCCTCCTCACTTATGAATTTGCCCACACAATTTATACCCAAAGAAAAACATACCAAAACATAATATATTACTACATACAAAATACACACAAAATCACTAAACGAATCACTGAGTTATTACTGAGGTTGATTAGTCCCAAAACAAGTGAGGTAAGTTGGACAAATCTGGCGAATGTATACAAGGCGATGATTAGTTACACGAGTTACGAGAAAAGTTCCAAAATAAGGCAAGAACAGTTCGAATAAATGGCACATAAGGCAGAATATCGTTAGTATACAGTCTGTACAGTTCACAGTTACGGAAATCACACAGTCCCTTTTAGTTCACAATCCTCAGGCATTTCGAGGTGCGTAAGGGGATGGGGTTGTCGCCATAAGCGCCGCAATGAAAGGCAGGGGGGTTGACGATTCCCCAATTGAGCAATCACGCACCGTAGACAGTTGAGCAAATACGCATATTGAGAAGTTACGCATAGTTCACAGTTCTAGGATTGAGCAATAGCGCCAATGAATGTGTAATAGTAATAATTAGTAAACAACAAGTAATTAATAAATTTTACAACCTACACTTAGATACTACACACAACCTACACAAGCCAACCACCCACCACAATATAACCACCAA
Source organism: Trissonchulus sp. WLG1_4 (assembly GCA_030248245.1). Taxonomy (NCBI): domain Eukaryota; kingdom Metazoa; phylum Nematoda; class Enoplea; order Enoplida; family Ironidae; genus Trissonchulus; species Trissonchulus sp. WLG1_4. The sequence goes on along the minus strand of JASANF010020717.1, from coordinate 10,210 downwards.
AAACACACTCACAACCACGCAAAACCACAAAAATCACAAAAACAAGCCTATGATTAACACATAAGACAGTAAGAATGGACCAAAAAATAACCATATACTGACTAAATTCCGACCATCAACCAAAATATAACCACTAAAAACACACTCATGACCATGTAAAACCACAAAAATCGATAACCTATGCCTATGATTAACACATAAGGCAAAAATATTAACCAAAAATTAACCAAAGACGGACCAAAATATGACCAAATACTGTAATATTTATCAAATTCTATGCATTAATCTAACAATTCTGTATTTTTACATTAATTTAAAATATTATTACACTATTCCGACCACAAAACGACCATTTACTTACCAAAAAATAACCACAAAACACACACTAACGACCATGCAAAACCATAAAAATCGATAAATTATGCCTATGATTAACACATAAAGCAAAAATATTAACCAAAACTTAACCAAAATCTGACTAAATTATGACCAAATACTGTTATATTTATCAAAATCTATACATTAATCTAACAATTCTGTATTTTTACATTAATCTAAAATATTATTACACTATTCTGACCATAAAACGACCATTTACTTACCAAAATTTTACCACAAAACACACAATAATGACCATGCAAAACCACAATTAAAATCGTCCTACTATTACTGTGAAATAAAGTGTAAAGTGTAAATTTAAGCTATTTTTCTAAGTGTAATTGTAAGCTATTTTTCTGGAAAACTACAGTAAGACAAGCAAACTAAAATAATGTGTGTGCGAAATACTAATGAATGTGTAATAGTAATAATTAGTAAACAACAAGTAATTAATAAATTTTACAACCTACACTTAGATACTACACACAACCTACACAAGCCAACCACCCACCACAATATAACCACCAAAAACACACTCACAACCACGCAAAACCACAAAAATCACAAAAACAAGCCTATGATTAACACATAAGACAGTAAGAATGGACCAAAAAATAACCATATACTGACTAAATTCCGACCATCAACCAAAATATAACCACTAAAAACACACTCATGACCATGTAAAACCACAAAAATCGATAACCTATGCCTATGATTAACACATAAGGCAAAAATATTAACCAAAAATTAACCAAAGACGGAGCAAAATATGACCAAATACTGTAATATTTATCAAATTCTATGCATTAATCTAACAATTCTGTATTTTTACATTAATTTAAAATATTATTACACTATTCTGACCACAAAACGACCATTTACTTACCAAAAAATAACCACAAAACACACACTAACGACCATGCAAAACCATAAAAATCGATAAATTATGCCTATGATTAACACATAAAGCAAAAATATTAACCAAAACTTAACCAAAATCTGACTAAATTATGACCAAATACTGTTATATTTATCAAAATCTATACATTAATCTAACAATTCTGTATTTTTACATTAATCTAAAATATTATTACACTATTCTGACCATAAAACGACCATTTACTTACCAAAATTTTACCACAAAACACACAATAATGACCATGCAAAACCACAAAAATCGATAAATTATGCCTATGATTAACACATAAAGCAAACAATATTAACCAAAACTTAACCATTTTCTTACCAAATTTTTACCATACACGAGGAAAGATAGATCATGTCGTTACCATGACAACAGCTATAACGCAGTAATATGACCTTGAAATAGCAGCAGACAGGCTAGCAACACGTACGTACCCTACCCAACGTACCCTACCCAATCCCTACCCAATCGATCCCTACCCAAAAAGGTGTGAGATACTCGCACTATACTACTCACATTCAACTGAAAGGCATTTAGTACAATATTTCTGCGACATGAATATACAAATGAAAGGTCTTCCATTGGCAACGTTTTCTCGTTAGAAGTTCTGTCAAAAGGATTAAATTTCATGTATAGAAGGATCGTTTAATCTTTGATATTGATTCCTGTGCACAAACTAATAAGTTAAATTGAACAATTGTCTATTTTATTTAATTTAGTTGTTTCATTCAAATTGATTAGCTCAAAGCCCTGAGATTATGTGTTGTGAAACACTCATACCGATTTTTTATCAGAATTTTGAATTAGTTACTACTCTCCAAGTAATATTTTATTTTATCTGTTTGTATGTAGTTTATACCCACATAATATACCCCGCTACTTTGGGGCTAGCTATTCTGCAATCCTTTTGTTAGTTTTCTTAAAAGGACAGTTTAAATTGTGGAAGTACCGAATGGTTTTTTATTTCCGTAACAAGAAAAAGGTGTCAAAACAAAATCACCAAAAATAGTTAATCTCATCCCGGTGCAAGTCAAAGCCATAAGCATTTTGGTCAATATTAGTAGACCTGAAATTATGCAAGTAAATAGTGTGTAAATTTTGTGAAACCTTGTACCATGTCTGATTATATGCATAATGTAAATTTTAAAATGCGGCTCCGTCCTCCACTCAGTTTTGTATGAAATATAAATATTTTGTCAAACAGAAGTTAAATCAAAATACATTTTTGGACCTTTTGTTGTGGCTAATGTTAGCTTACTGTAACCGTACTGCTACAATTATTTGCGCGTAAATAACTACGGCTTTCCGCGTCTGGGTAGACTCCGCTTCATACTCGTTCGTAAGACTCTGTGTAGGCCCATATTTCCATAAGCAGTTTAGTTACTGTAGTTGCTACAAAGTTGTAATCGACGGCTGTTGTTGATACCCCATGTAGATGCGTTAAGCAGAGTGATGGCCGATTCATGCTTACAGCCTTTTGTCATTCAGCGGTTCATTCGGCAAAGATATTAAAATCTCTTCTGTTTTATAATAGATCATATTCTGCATGGCATGTATTCTTATGTGACGGCTGACGGACATTACAGCTACAAGTATAAATGACACTGGCATCAACAACTTTTGCAAAAACCATGGCTATGCACTTCATTTTGCAAAAGCTTACGGTCTGACGTTCTATACAGACAGGATCACAGTCAAAATTATGAAGCTGCTGGTTTATGCTGTGTTCAAGTTTAGATGACGACGGGAAATAAGTTACACGCAGACTGCTCAGCCATAGCGAGATTGACAGTGTTAGTACAACAGTTCTGTTGGTGGTCAGTTAATTTAAGAACAGAACAGTGCCAAGCATTCTAGCCTTTTTTGTTCCATGAAAACTCAAGGCCAGGATAGCAATAGAAAGGTTCGGTGAAACTTGGCTCCATCGCTTAATCGCACTCAACATACCTACATGCCTGTTCTTTACATCGGTATCTGTATTTATATGTGTATCTGTATATGTCATGCCTGTATCTTAAACATATGCCAATCATCGAAGTATCAAGATTAAGTCCATAAAATAAGTGTTAAACGTCGTTATTTGTGTACGTATTACTCGATAATGATATATTGTTACTTATGAAGCTGGAAGCATCTTAAGATAAAAAATCAGTTAATTTTTTACCGATGTCTGTCTTTTGCATACAACAAGCAAACAGTAAATTCTCAACACTAATTGTAGAAGGAAAACAAGAGGAACTGTTTGTTGTGGCTGTTTCGGAGTTGGAGACAGGAAATGCCCAAGCAATGATAGACTAATATTTATACAATAAATTTATCCATTTTGTTGCAAAACATAAGTTGTCCAATTGTCAATCCGCTTTGCAGCTTTGTTGACATTTTAAGCTCCTCAAAATAGTCATTTTAAAAATAAACACTGGTCCCTTTAAAGCCCATATTTGACCGCTCTCTTCAGTTTTACAGGGTGATTTTATAAGCCACGTGTTAGTAAGCGGGTCGGTGCTAGCTAGTGACCAAATCACAAATTGAATCGTCTAGTCTTTATTGTAATATTATATCATCATAACATGTATGGCCGATTTGGGGTTGGGTGATTGTAGATTGTTTTGAAATTGAGTTTAGACTATGGTTGATTTAAACTGACTATCGGAGTATTCTACTTTAGCGAATAACTTTCTTCAATAACATTTTCAACATTTTTCTATTGGAAAGATTATTTCGAATTAGCAGAGTTTTCCACCCAAAGCTTAGCATAAACGCAAAGTTATATTGTAATATGATTTTCAAGCTTCCATCACTGTTTCTAATCAATGACGACATATCTTTATCACACGAATGTTTCTGAAAAAGCGAGACATTTTTTGTTCAATCTCGATGTCGAAAATTCGCAAAACAAAACTAACCAAAACACTTAGTCATATTAACTTGACTGCTTAAACTGTAGCACTTGTGGCATACCAGAACAGTGCTTAAATGCTTTTGTGTCAGAAATCATTGTAGCAAAAACAAACATCGGCAACTTTGGTTTTTCGGATTTTCCCAAGGAAAAAATGGGAATTATAGCTGGCAAAACGAGAAAATATTCTGCTTTAAAGCAAGCGCGGCGGATCACATTTTTGGTCTAGGATTTTTGTGGTTACGGTCGATTAGGTTGAAATAGTTAGTCAGAGCCGAACTACTTAGCATGATAATCTCAGTCTTTCTCACATAAACACGGCCTAATTTAGCGCTCAGTTGAACAGGGCAGAATTTTGCTTTGTTAATATTAGACATCAATCACTTTGAGAAAATATTATTTTGGTTCACTATTTTTTGTAATTCTTTTGTAAGCTTTGCTACAGTAAGACTAGGTAGATTTTCAGACAGGTCACTATACATTCAAGTAAATATTGAAATTATTGTCTGAAATACTTGTTTTAACCTAAAACTAAAACAAGTTTAACAGTTTAAACACTCTAGGATTAAAATTAATCCTTTTAAAATTTATGTTTTCTGTCGGACTGACAAAGCGTACACATCCTATTGTATTTGTTTTATGTATTTTTTTATGTTTTTTGTATATAAATTTGTTTTAGAGTGAGTATTTTAGAAACAAAAAAGCAGAAACTCAGCACATAGTACATCTTAAATAGATATTTTGTAACCAGTTTGAAAGTCTGTTCCGGCATATTTTTTAGCTGGCTGAAATTTATTTTATAATCACACATATCTAAACTTATACTTTGCGAAACATGTCTGTTGCTAAATTAAGAAAGATGGAAATCTAATTTAATTCATTTTTTATTTAATAGGGAAGTTTTGTCGTTTTGATTTAAAATTGACCTTAAATAAAATCACGCCAGTAATTGTGAAAGTATTAATTTCTGTTTCAGATTAGATTTAGAGTGCACAATAATTGGAATGAACAGCATTCATCTTCCTCTTCGCAGTTTTAGAGACAATGACTCCGGTAATTTACTTATATCAATAGAGTTTGGTTTTTGTAACTGTGTAACTTTGCTTTAGCATTTTATCTTTGTAGTCAGATTAGATTTAGTTAAAAAATAATCTGTGTACTAACTACCGTCCACTTATGAGAGGCACCGCACCGATAACAGATTCCAGAAAATGGTGAAAACAGTCAAAATTAACTTTTTTGCCTGTAATTTTCCATGTAGTAAAGCACTCCAATAGTGAGCCGTCGTAAGTGCGTGAATTCGTGGCGTTCGTATTTCGGCCCGTGTTAGCAAAACATAATATATTTTTAAATCTACAACCATCTATTTTTGTTTTTTCCAGCCTTTCGGGAAATCTTGCAACACCCAGGACCCAGTCGCAAACCCTTTGCCTTCAGCATCGACGACATTCTGGCGACATCTAGTGCACCCTCAGTGACGTATGACACTAACTACGTGCATCAATCCTCAGTCGCTCACAAAGAAATCTCTTACTTTTCCCAGTAAGTTAAAGTGGACTGCTTCCCACAGAAAGGTCTGTCTATTCGTTATAGCGGACTTATTTCTGACAGAGGTTAAATCTGGTTATTCAGCGTTAATCTGGTTAACAGACTGGCAAATCTGGTTAGTGGACTGCAGCTGCTTAAATTTAGTCCGAGCACATTCCTGAAAGGATTTTATTTGCACGCTAAATATTAGCGGGAGTAGTTAAGTCCGTGTAATCTGCTTGAAAAGCAGCGATCAAACAAGTCCGTTTAACCCGGAAGTTTTTGAATTTGAATCCGTTTTCAAGTATATTTTCTAAATTGGTTAATCTAACGACTGCCTGCTGCATTGTATGAGCGCTGCTCGTGCGCCATGCAACGTACCAATGCGCCATGGCGTACGCCTTGCATCAATGCCACGTTAGGTATTTCCAATTATTTTTCATATCAAACTGTACATTGTATATATTTCTTATCTGTTCCAGCGCTATTTATTCTCCCTCCACTCTGACAGCCCTGCGAAATCTCAGTCTCCCGTCTGTTCCATCGCCATCAATCCAAACCCAAAGTCCCCCTTTCATTCTTACCCCAACCCCGACCCCCCAATATCGATCAGTAACTGAGTATCGACGTCACACGTGGCCCCAGACCTCACTGTCTTGGCCAAAGCGGACCGGTGGTGTTTTTCGATGTAGTGATTGCGGGAAGGAATTCCGGAGATCATCGTCTCTGACAACGCATCAACTGATTCACAGCAACACCAGACCCTATGGCTGCGAAACGTGTGGCAAAAGATTTCATCAGAAATCGGATATGAAAAAACATACTTATGTACATACCGGTATGTTAGGTGGATTTGAAATATCAAACTTTTCATTCTTGGCGACGTTGTTCCCAACCATTAGACCATGTATTTCGCGAAAATTGTACTTGTTTAAAGGTTCCGGTTGTACTGTTGTAGGTAAAGTAAAGTAGATTAACGTTTGAGCCTGTGAGGTGGCTGCCATAACCAGAACTTGCTACATGCAGACAATAAATTATTTACCTATTCTACATTAACTATATTAACTGGAGCATTGTTCAGTATTCGTGATGACTTTGCTGTGTTGTAAGCGGTACAATATGATTTGTTGCGCGGCCGCCGGCGGCCGTGCATACTAATTACAGTTAATGCACTGAAACTGAAAATGCAAGTAAATCATGCTCAGTTTCAGTGCATCACTGAAGCCTGCAGCAATGACCGCCTGGATCATGCGTGTTTTGTGTGCGACGCTGTGTGTGTGTGTGTGTGTGTCTGTGTGTGTGATAACTGGTTCTGTGTGCATGTGCGTGTGCGTGTCTCCCCATAATAAACGACAATGACATGTTGACAGTCGACATTTATCAATCGATAACTATATCGACTGTTTTAATGATCCTTCAACTATCGATGATACATTGAAACTCCAACAACTAGTTGCAATTTTAATCGCTTCATCTGACGGGGTCGTGGCCTAATGGTTAAGGCGTGTGACTACGAAACAGACAGTAGTAGGTTCGATTCCCATCGGCGCGGGTATTTCTGCAGCTTTTTCAGACTCTAAAGTAAATTAACGTTTTTGCTTTTTGCAAATTTACATTAAAAATTCTATTGTTGTAGCAGTCTAAATCCCCGGTAAATTCTTAAATTGTATTCACACATACGTAAAACGTAATCGTCGAACGAATTTTTAGTACTGCAAAAATTCCGGTCTTGTGATACATACATTTAGACTTGAAACTCTGCGTAACATCTGTAATCTGTATCAGAAATTAAAAGGACTACGGACAAAAAATCTTGGTGCTTGCCGCGCCTAATTTTACCGATACGGTAAAATAATACTTAGTGTTGTCATGTGAAATATGTATGCTTGTCAACAAAAGTGCTTGTTCTGAATTACATTTAGGTGCATTTTGCGATTTTTTGAATTATACGGTAGCTTCCACTTTGCTTTAGCCTATTTCACGCTGTCTAGCAAGTTTAGGTAACTCTGCTACATAAATAATCTTAATTTGTTTGTGTCAGCCTTCTTGAATATTTATGCTTTTTTGTGGTTGTTGTGAATTGCAAAATATTTGTATTTTCAGGTGAAAAACCTCACAAATGCGGTATTTGTGGAAGACGGTTCAGCCAATCTTCGAATCTGATCACCCATGCGAAGCGTCACGGAGCAGCACCATTCCCCTGTGATTTTTGCGGTCTTAATTTTCAAAAGAAAATAGATTTGAAACGACATTTAATGAATCACGCTCAATTTGACGTGCTCAAAAAATAACTGGTAAAAACCAGAGCTGCTTAACTGGATTAAACGGTTAGGTTACGGTTAATAAATTCTTCATAATTGCAGTACGAAACGTTCTAATTTAAGGCCAGTTCAGTCACACGAGTCATTGGAAGACAGACTTTTAATGCGTATGATAGAACTTGTCGCCATTCGTGGACTAGCCCATTTCTACACTAAAACTGAGAATCTAATCCGTTTAATCTAGTTCAATACAGCCCCTAGTTAGGAACCTGTGTTACCAAGATTTGCCTTATATTACTGCCAAATCATAAGCCGCCTTTTTAGCTTTATTTGTTTGTTATTCTTATCAGGGTATCGCATAATGTTACAATAAAATTTTACAATGGTGTCTTGTTCGTTACAAGTTGGAAGGATTAGTGGTACTGGTTACCCAGAATAAAGTAAAAAATACCGACTTTAGGGGTCTACATATTAAGTCAAAAGAAGCTAGAATGTAGAAAATAGCAGTTTTTTGAGTGAGAGAAGTCGCATTGACATTGCATTTAGCATCACCAAGAGTACATAATAGCTTAGAAGAAGAGTGAGACACTCTCCAGCCTGCCTGTGTTCTAGCACAGGCAGATGCGCTGGTCGTTTTCTTTCAGGCTACATGTTGACATTCTATGCAACATGTGCCTGACCAATCAGCGCGTAGATTCCCTGCGTAACACACTTTAGTATATAATCGCTGATGCGTTGATAAGCATTAAGATAGGGATAAAAGCTTAATAACTCATTTTTTATTCATAGTCTGCTTGTAAAAAAATTAAAAAAGGTTTGCAAATCCCTTTGGGGATATTTTGGCAAACTTTCAGCGAAATTGATTGAGAAACTTTTGAGAAAAACTTTTCTGAATGTCTCACTCTTCTTCGATATAGAGTGAGACGCTATTATGTACTCTTGGCATCACTACTCACTTCATACATAAAAAATAGATCAAAAACGTTGAGATGATGTCGTTGTCGAATAATAAAAAATTTCAGAAAAAGAGAATTTTTTAACCACAAGTACAGACTGTTGTGTTGATGTCGAATAATAAAAAATTTCAGAAATAGAGAATTTTTTAACCACAAGTACAGACTGTTGTGTTGATTCCCATGCACAATGGAATGTTTAGGGACCTCTAGCTACAAAGCTGAAACTGCTGAACTGCTTACGCAATGTGCAGTAAAGCCTTCCGCTGGACTTTCTGACTGACTCCTTGCCTTACATAAGAGAATACCCCACACCGACTAAAACAACTTTTAATGACATCTGCATTTCGCCACTGCGGGGCTATTCTTGTGTGCAAATTTGATAAAAATCCTAGAATCTTAAATTGTCACTTTTACAAATAGCTTCTCATGTTAACAAGCAACAAAACAATGTATATATAATGAAAACTGAAACCATGATTAATACATTAGCATAAAATGTAGAAATTCTTCATGCTGAGGTGCGGCATGTGGTTCCTCCTATAAATCCGACACTAAATAACATGGTACACACATTATGGGGCGTGTGAGTGTGTGACACCAAATGATTTCAGTATCGTGTGAAACAGGCTTAATAATTCAACAGAGCGAAGACAAAAATGGAAATTATTGCATATTTTACTGAACAACATGCTATATCCATATATCATACTGATAAATAATTGAGCACAATGAATATTGCAATAAGCTTTGTCTACTCAAACTGATCGATTCTTTTTCCCAACCACTTTTTGCACTTACGTGATTTTTCTCTTCTCACCGATTCGAAACAAACAATGTTCTTCACACCAAAGAGACTAATACAAAGTTCGAAATCGGGACCAAATTATTTCTACCTCACAGTCTCAGATCCTCAGTTCCTCACAGCCAGGAGAATAACTATAGGCTCTGTGCATATCCGAGAAATACAGTACAGACCAAAATTACTTTGCTACAGACCCGGAATCGCAGCGAAGTCAGAGTCAGTTGAATCCAGTCCGGAGACTGGGAATGCAGTTATTTAGACATTGATTAAGGAATTGAGTGACTGCAACTCCGCTTTGACTCTGGAGTCTGTAGTAACTAATTTGGTCTGTACTGTAAAGAAATTAAGAAACTCCAAAAATCTAAACCGAATGCTTTTACCACCAAGAATACTGAAAAACATTTTCTTCACCAAAAAATGGCAAAGTCACATAATCCTAAACAAATTTTGAGCCAGGTTAAG
>JASANF010020715.1:0-12804 GCA_030248245.1 Trissonchulus sp. WLG1_4 | reverse complement strand
ATATGTATAACATCTTCGTTCAGTTACGTATTGCTCAAACAATTTTTTTTTGTTTACTTTTGCTCATATTTTTTGACTTCCCTTCTAGCAGTCCCCTGGTTTTGAAATACAGTTTTTACGCCAAAAACTCCTGCAACCCCTTTTCAAAAGATTACAGAATTTTTTGAAATGTGTTAAAATGCACTTTTTCCCAACTTTAACGCCAAAAACAACACACACCTGAGCATTCTTCGTTAAAAATGATTGCTATTTTCTGACCAGAGTGCAATCGAAAGTGATAGTGGAGCTCAAAACACCAAAAATTATATATCTATACACATCCGCGGGCCCAGGACTTTCCACAAGCTAGCGAATCCGGAAATTTTTTGGCATTATAGAACACAAATGCACTAAAATTGTCGATTTGGCAACGGTAACACAGCACGTTAACAAAGGATAAACGATAATAGTGTATTAAGCAAGTACATAAATTGTATATTATACACGTGGACACGCTTTCAAGAAAGACGATCATAAAAGCAACTTAATCACAAAGGTGCAGGCGCCTGAGGGCGGCAGCCACCAGGAAAAAACTGGAGAAATTTTCGATTTTTAGGCCGAATTTGTTTAACTGGAAACGTATCGGAAATTTTTTCCGATCGGGCGATAAAAACCAATTGGAGGACCCTTGTGTGCAAATCCACTTGGAGAAAATTGGGGGGGGGGGGGGTGGCGGCTGTACCGTCGCTTCCCCTCCTATTGATAGACCATTAGATAAAAATCGCCAGTAGGCCACAACGGGTTGCCGACCGGTAAGGGACCCTTTATTCTAGGCAGAGGACCTTCTATTCTAGGCAGAGGACACTCTATTCTAAGCAAAGGACCCTCTATTCTAGGTAGAGAACCCTCTATTTTAAGCAGAAAAACCTCCCAAGGCAGAGAACCTAGTGTTCAACGCACAAAATCATCCATTCTCGGTAAAAAACCCTCTAGTCTAGGCGGAAGACCCTCTATTGTAGGCGGGAGACCCTCTATTCTAGGCAGACAACCCTCCATTCTAGGCAGAAGACCCTCTATTCTAAGCAGATGACCCTCCATTATAGGCAGATGACCCTCCATTATAGGCAGAGGACCCTCCATTATACGCAAAAGATTGTCTGTTTTCGGTAAAAAACCTGATATTTATGTTCAGGGACCCAAATTACCCACAAAAACCCCAAAATTTCAATTTCGAAAATTTGAACCCTTAGAAGGGGGTACCCTGAGTGGGTCCTAGGGGGTCCAGGAAGGTCCTAGGCAAAAACGAACCTTGGATTCGTGTTCAGGGGCTCAAATTACCCTTAAAAACATAAAAATCTCAATTTCGAAAATTTGACCCCTGAGGGCCCCCTAGGGAGGAATGGTACCCTGAGGGGGCCGTATGGGGGTCCAGGGAGGTTCTAGGCAAAAATAAACCTTGGATTCGTGTTCAGCGGCTCAAATTACCCCTAAAAACCCCAAAATCTCGATTTCGAAAATTTGACCCCTGAGGGGCCCCTGGGGGGGTACCCTGAGGGGGGTCATAGGGGGGTCCAGGGGGGTCCTGGGTGAAAAATAACCCCAGATTCGTGTTCAGGGGCCCAAATTACCCCTAAAAACACCAAAATCTCATATTCGAAAATTTGACCCCCCCCCCCCCCCGAGGACCCCCTAGAAAAAATAACCCCAGATTCGTGTTCAGGGGCCAAAACTACCCCTAGAGACAGTTTTTTGTCAAAATCCTTGAAAAAAAAATTTTCAAGTTCACAAGGGTCCCCCCTTGTGTTCCATCGTTTTCGGGGGTCACGTGACCCGGCCCCCCGTGGGGTCAGGGGGTCACCAAGGTGGGGGGCACAACTACTCATAGGGGGGGTCCCCCCACCAAAGTTTGGGACCAATCCCCCCAGTAACTTCAGAGAAAAACGAGTAACAAACTTTTGCTAACAGGAAAAAAAAAACAAAAACAACAACAACATCAGGAATATGAATACAATGGGTTGCACCCCTGCTTCGCGGGGGTCGGCAACCCAATGAGGTTCACACAGATGACAGATTACAAAATTTTTCACTGTAGCTTGAAAAACCTTGAACCTTCGGCTTTCATTGAGGTAGTTGAATTAATACACGAAATTGGACACCGAAGCACAGCATTGCTGATAAAGAATAAGCAGTGCAACATAAGAGGGAATGCTAGAATAAACATTCTGAAGCTATTTGTATGTACTAGTACAAGTACTAGTATATTATGCTATATTATAATATCTGTTTTAGGACAATAAAGCAGACAAAACGATAACAATGTATTACGCTAGTATAATGTATGCAACATTGATACTCGTACAGAACATATATAATAAGTTGGATGCATGAGCTTTGATGAAAGAGAATAAAAAAGAAGACTAAGCAAGCCACAGAGTCGCAAGACTCTCGCCAGAACTGGAGAAATTTTTGATTTTTAGGGTAATTGTGGTCAATTGGAGATCTATCGGAAAATTTTCATGGCCGAACAACACAAAATCGAAGGCAAAACTCCTTGTCATAGATTTTGCGGTTCCGGTTCCGGTTCCGGTACTTTTGAAATACCGGAACCGGAACCGGAGCCAAAAAGTACCGGAACCGGAACCGGAACTCCGGTCGATCCCTGATATATATATATATATATATATATATATATATATATATATATATATATATATATATATATATATATATATATATATATACGATTACCTAAAAATCGGCACCAAATTCGAAACTAACATCCTCGACCGAATCTTCACTAAACCTTAATCAAAACACGACTCCTGGTTTTCACCTTCAGTGTAGAATCTAAGCATTAAAGCGCTTTCACTCATAAGTATCACTCAATAACATGAAAAAACAACTGGTTAAAGACAAATGCACAAATTGAAGTTTTACTGAAAATTATAACATTACATATATATTATATAACTAGGAATAAACAATAATAACAACGTTGGCTTCTTGTATGCTTAATAATAAACACAATAGCTGGAGTTCATAAAAGGTGTGTAACTTTATACGCTCTTTTCAAATGAAAAACATACTAAAAACTTCTGTTCTATAGATAATTCATAGTGATGATGTATTCGACAGACTGAGTAAAACTCACAGTCACAAGGGTTGACTAGCCAACGCCAGAAAATGGTTAAAAACGCACGCCTATTTAAAATTTAGACATTTTGAAAGTGTTTACGCAGTTTCTTACATGTTCCATTGTAGTAGAGAAAATGAAAGAAATTATATTGATAAAAACCAGATATTGCTAAAAAGACATAACGGAGGCGATATCACACACGTAACAAACTGGCGCCAATACTTTTTTTGATTACCACATAAACCTTTGTATGCCCTCCTCATGAGACCATGAAAAAGGCTTAAACAGAAACAAATAAAGCGTAAACATATTAATAAATGAATATGTGCAAAATTCCAAAAACAGTTGATAATAATTTGGCATCGGTAAATGTAGCCTCCAAAGCACATAGGGAATGATAAAATAACGAAATTCCAACAGTTTATGGGGTACCAACGTAAGTATACAACAAAAACAATAAGTTAGACTCCAAAAACTATCAGGAGTTGATTTTAGAATGGCATATGCAGCATATAGGTACCCTGGAATCAAAAAATATCTGAATGTCCAGTGTTTCAAGAAAAATTTCCGCCAAATATAAAACGTATAATGTCGATTATCGGCTAATAAATACGGATGATCCAAAGAGAATCTCCAAATACAAACAATTAAAGCTGCTGTAGTTATAGTGTAAACTATCCAATACTGTCGTAAACTGTACAAAAAGTTTTTGACCATAGTCCAAGTTATCGTATAAGGCCAGGCGAAACCCGCAGTGAAAAGTAAACAATAAAAAATTTGCATCACGTGAAAGCTGGCTTCATGAGCCGATTTATCACCCAGAACAATGGAGCCATTATAAACCATAAATCCAAGAAAACCAACTGCAACCATCACATACGGAAACAATTTGAGCAAAATCCGACCAATTATTTTGCTAAATTTTATCGGATAATCATAAGCAAGTGTCAAACAATCATTAATAAGAGTAACAACGGAATCACCCGGAGCAGATTTATCTTCAGATTTCTGCTTTTGTCTGAGTAAATGGCTCTCTTCGTTCAACAACTGTAATCCATTTAGCATTGCACAAAACGCCACCCAAACAATATTCGTCTGGCGCATAAGAACGGAAATGGAACCAAAAATGGCCGAAAAAAAATATCGACCTCTGCGACCATACAGCACAGTCAGGATAACAAACAGTGTGGATGCCACGTCTGTATAGTAAAGTAGACTAGTGAACCAAAGCAGTGGAAATTGACAAACAATCAGAGTGTTCAGAAAAATTTGCCATGATGAATCGAAAATAGGACTAATTTGTCTAGCCTTCTTTCTATCCGACAGAGAGACATAAACGGCCAGCGCTAGTAGTCCAGCCAGAACAGCATTTGTCTGTCGCAGAAGGAAAACTGAACATGACAGTTCCGCTTGACCTAAAACAGAACAATAAATGAAAGGATCGTATAAATGACGTCGTCAATAAGAACTATAAACATATGTAAAATAAAACAAATATATAAACTTTCGAGGACGTGGGATGGCAAAAAATATTGTAAAATTTCTTCACGAGCAACAATTTTTTTGGCCGGATTATAGAAAGCCAACGGGGGACCCTTGTGTATATACAAAATCACTTCGGATAAATTTCAGGCGAACGCGGCTTTGTGGTGGGACCTTAATGTGGTTATGCAATTCTGACACTAAGCTTTACGATAGTCATAATGTCTTTGACAAACGCACCAATCACACAACCAAATTATTGCAGCGAAAAAATGTTGCCACCTAGTCATGGACACAGACTGACGTAGTTGCAATCGGCCCAGAGGCAAATAGGGGCAAAGCACATTTTAGACTGGCTTGCAAAGTTACAGATTACAAATTAATCATCTGTAACAGTAATAACCAGTCAGTGTCAACATCACCAATCAACATTGCACAGACCGACAGTAAAATTCTTACCAGCCAAATTACGAAAGCAACAATTATTTCAGACCTAAATTCTTACCAGCCAAATTACGAAAGCAGTTGGAGACAGCTCGAAAGAAAATAGATACAATATATAGACCAGGAGGGGTCGTAATCTTAGGATTCCAGTAAGTAAAGTTCCCCTGAAATTAGAACAAAACGTACAGATAATAATTCAAAATTGGATATAGTGCAGTATATACAACTAGACACGTATATAAGCGCTGCACTTTAATGCTGTCGACGTGCGTCTCTCTCTATGTTTTAGCTTGCTTTATAGAACAGACGAACACACAACAGGCAATATATATGTACACTCGCTGATCAACAGACATTCTTGCTCAGGGGCAACAAAAAATATAAACTGGTATATATTTGGAAAGATGAGAATCAGATCATGCAAACGCAAAATTGACACAGTGCTAGTACACTAAACATCACACTTCTTTATCTGTCCCTCAAGTACATTATATACTTTTACTGTGACAGTGCTATTACTGTTTACTGGGACATTTTAGGCCATAGCTAAAGCTAAGGCCATGGCCTAAATTTTTTTGGAAACTTTTACAGGGAATGAGGCCAGCTGGCCTAAACTTTTACAGCTGCAGATGAAGAAAAAAATTTCCGATACGTCTCCAATTGACCAAAGTTTTTGCAGCCCAGACCCCCGCGACTCTGTGGCATACTATGCCTTGTTATTATCTTTCATCAAAGCCTATGCACCTATACACATGTATGTACGTTAAGGCCTATTCAGTATTCACACGAAGGCGCATTTTGCTCCATGGCGTACGCCATGGCGTATGAGCGGGCGCATGAGCGGGCACACGCACACTTGCCTAGTGCATTGTGTGAAATAATGCAGCAGGCACTGTGAAAATAGAATGCGCCGGCTCATGCGCCCACTCATGCGCCCGCTCATGCGCCCTCGTGTGAATAGGCCTTTATGCTGCATTTACATGACTACACGAGTATGCTGCATTTACTTGTGTAATAGACTGTCTGATGTGACGTTCCCATTTTTTGTTTCAATTTCTGTCAGAAAAAATTTCTGATACGTCTTCAGTTGACCAAATTTGTTCTAAAATTTGGAAAAGTCGTTAATTTCTTTCTGGGGGCTGCGGCCCCCGACGCGTGCAACTGTGCGGTATAGTAATCTTGCGTTTGTACGTCGTGTTAAAAATGCTAAAAAATTCATTTTAACCCACTGAAAAAATTTGAAAAGTCATTCTCACCCGAAATTTTTCTCTGAATACGCCACTGTAATTGATAGTTTGTAGCTGTCTTATGGCAGAAAAAAATTCTCGCGAATTTAGGGTCCGAAAAATCCGCCAGCTTTTCTGTAATTTTTGGTGATTTGAACCAAAAAAAATTTAGATGCCGCTCTAGTAACAACAAAAGCATTATTTTTGAACGAATACATAATATGCTAATATGTGTTGTTTTTGTGTTAAAATTGCGGTCTTTTACCACTTTTAAAATTCTAAAAGTCGATTCCCACCAACATTTGTTTCTAGCTACACCACTGCACAATATATAATGCTCATTTTTTTAAATAATTTTTGTAAAAATGAGTTGGCCTAAGCTTTTTTCAATTGGCGAAAAAAAATTTGGACCTAAGGAAAAGTGGCCTAAACTTTTCAGACCAAAAATACCCTGACCGTTTATGACCTAAGTTTATTATGAGTTATAACACCAACCTACTTTACAATAATGCTCCGCCTGATCCACGTGAAATATTTCATCCATATAAGCTATCCACACAACACGGCCCACGTAAGTCTGAATGACAGACGTGGCCAGCCCAACAATACTGGCAACAAACGCTTGCAACATTCTGAAACATCTTTAGCGGATAAGCTAGTGTTTTTATTATCTTTAAATCAATCAATCAAATCAAGTGCAGTTCGGGGGATATTGGACCTATTTTTTCAAATACAGCACCTCAAGGGAAGCATTTTTTGAAATAGAAACCCTTTCCACAAATTTGGATTTTCTCTTAAAAATCGCATGTTTTTTTGACGTAAAAAATCTTTTTTGACGTAATCGTTTTTGACATTTGCGTGCGCTTTGATGTTAAGGCATTGTCTAGGCTCAGCTGGCAGCAGGGTTGGTTTTTTTCCGGAAAAAAATTATGGCCGGAAAAAAACCGGTTTTTTTCCGGTTTTTTACCGAGTTTTTTTCCGATGTCCAAAAATGATGGTAAAGTAGTTCTGAAATGTAATCTTACATTTTGCGTCTTAGTAACTTCATTATTATTCACTGGTGACTCTTCAATGGTTATTAAGCTTCTTCTGGACTAGATAGATGCTATAACTACCATAATAGCCAGTGTTTCTGTTTTAAATCTTGCCTAATTAGTTATGGTGGGGTAGGAAGGACTGTAGGACTAAGGTGGGGTAAGTTCGCTGTCAGTTTATCAGTTTACTGGTGGGGTTCTAAAGTCGACAGAAGAGTGAATGGTTCTGACATTGCAAACTGCAAAGTGTATTCAAACTATGCCATTCAGGGTGGGTATTTTAACCTTTGAAGAATTAATGTACTTCGCAATTCAAAATTGGACTCTTAATTGAATTTAAACAATTTTTGCCTAAATTCACAAAAAACGGGAAAACCGCCATATTATATACTTTTCGCCAAAAAAGGTCAGAATTGCGTCTAGAGAAAGGCTTTCTTGGCTCAAATAGAACAGCTCAAACCCCTGGATAATTGCCTAAAAGTTTTATGCTGTTGCATTCTGGTTAAATATTTTGATTTGTTGTCGAAATGTACGTGTACCAATACGAAAATTTATCCATTAAATAGATGTATAGCCTTATAGGGATTAGTTTGTTAGTATTAATAGGGCGTATGTTTAAATGTTGATCCAATTTCGCTGATTGAATGGAGATCCGCTCTAATTGAGAATGCT
Source organism: Trissonchulus sp. WLG1_4 (assembly GCA_030248245.1). NCBI lineage: Eukaryota > Metazoa > Nematoda > Enoplea > Enoplida > Ironidae > Trissonchulus > Trissonchulus sp. WLG1_4. Next base: position 4,831 of record JASANF010020715.1, on the reverse strand, counting down.
AAAAATTCAAGTGAAACGTTGAAGTTAATTTTTCGTAAAATCAAGTTGTTTTTTGTTGGCCTGTTGAAAGCCCTGCTCGAGGTTACTTAAGATAAAGTAGTAAAAAAATAAGCTGGTCCGACGTCACGAAAAATGTAAAATTAAAAATTATAACTGTCATGACACTTTCTAGCACTACTTGCGACTACCTATTAAGGAAACAGGTGTTTATAGTATATAGTTCGTCTTACATACAGTATAGCGATATAGCATAGTATAGTGATTATAGACACGGTTCATTATATTCTCTTATATACACACCCTGAAAAGGAACGGATAGATTCATAGCTTCTCAATAAACCGTATATTTCCATAGTCATGAAGGGTTACGCAAATATCAAAATTTGAAGTCAGTATCGTTCCCTCCAGTCTCCACCCATTGCCAACTAGTTCAATAACCTTCATTAGTCACAAAAACGTCTTACTTTTGTTTTTCTAAACGATTTTAAGCATTTTGTGCAAGTTTAACCTTTACTGGACTAACTTATAAGTTTCGAGTTTTTTTCAGTTTTTTTCCGACCCCTCGGAAAAAAACGGAAAAAAACCGTTTTTTTCCGGGAGTTTTTTTCCGGTGCCCAACCCTGGCTCGCAGAGACGGGTTAAATGCAGTTGGGTGGGGAAATAGTTGGGGCGAATAGTGGACCTATTTTTTTACTAGAGCAACTTGGGGGAAGCATCTTTGCTTCAAAATCCCTATTTCATTTTGGGTTAAATGCAGTTGGGGGGAAATAGTGGACCTATTTTTTTGAGTAGTGCACCTTACCTTGGGGGAAGCATTTTTGCTTCAAAAACCCCTATTTCATTTTTTAAATTTTCTGAGATACCAGGATACGAACGACCCCCCGAAATCTGAATTCTGAGTGAGGGACGTTTTCGCAATTTTTTCGGAAACTAGTGTTTTTTCCAGTCTAAACGTGTTTAAGGTGGCACTCCTGAAATGTGGGTATGGCCATTATTTTGAAAACGCGCAAAAATAAACATGCATCGTAAGAACAAAAGTTTGTCAGAGTGAATTCCTTCAATTTAATGTACATATCACATAAAAAAATGTTGATAATTTTTGGGGTTAAATGCAGTTGGGGGGGGAAATAGTGGACCTATTTTTTTTGAGTAGAGCACCTTGGGGGAAGCATTTTTGCTTTAAGAACCCCTATTTTATTTTTTGGATTTTCTGAGATATGACCCCCCGAAATCTGATCCTTCAGTGAGGGACGTTTTACAATTATTTTTCCAAAGCCCTTGACTTTTGCGTTCTAATCGTGCCTAAATGGTGTCAGATTATTGTTTACAATTTTTTAGAATCAAAACAAAGGCTCTTTGACCGGGTTCCAGCCGAAAAATTGGCCGAATTCGCCAGAAACGTCCAATTTTTGACCAAATTCAAACTTGGTCTTAATTTAGGCTTGGGCTTAGGCTTAGGCTTAGGGCTTAGGCTTAGTATGGGGCTTAGGCTTAGTCTTAGGCCCGTATTCACATACTAAGAGTTATTCACATACTAACGCTAAGCGTTTGCTAAGTGTTAGCGCTTAATTTGTACTAAACTGTTATTCACAAAATAAACGCTTAAAAATTAGTGTTATACTAAACTTAGCGTTTAGCAACTTTTGTGCTTAGTTTTGACTTTGGCTTGGAGTGCGCTCCCTGCTTGATGTGGATCCGGAATTCGTTATTTATCGGCATTTCCATTTGGTATTTATAAATCCGATTATAGATTTATTTAAATTACTATTTCTTATTAATAATATATATTTTTCTCGAACTATAAATTTGTAAAAAATGTTTTCAGCAGGTGGATTCCTGAGAAATGCAAAATCAGCTCTACATGTTTCAGGGGGCATATCGTGAAAAATATAAATTTTCAAATAGAAGTTCTTGAAGAAAAATTACTTCGATTAAGATGCTCTACTCAAAAATGTAAAAAAACGAATTTGGACAACAAAGTGCATTTTTTATTTTTGGCGATTAAACGAGCAAAATGGATCGAATTGGTCGGAAAATGTTACTAATATATCCTAAATTGCATGCCCTTCCTTCCCATGGCGGCCAAGAACCTCCCCCACTCTCCCCACCCCTACCCCACACCATCCACTAACTAAGCGCTTAGCGCTTAGGGAGCTCCCGAGGTCCCTAAACTTAAGCGCTTAATTCTAAGCCAAACACTAAATTTTAAGTATGTGAATACAAAATTGAAACGCTAAGTTAAGCGTTAGTGTTTGCTAAGCGCTTAAATAAACACTAAGTATGTGAATAACACTTAGCGCTTATAAGCGCTAACACTAAGTGTAAACACTAAGTTTAAGCGTTACACTTAGTATGTGAATACGGGCCATAGTATCAGGCTTAGGCTTAGGTTCAGGCTTAGGCTTAGGCTCAGGCTTAGGCAATAAAAAATCGAAATTTTCAGCTTAGCCTAGAGAATCCTGCCAACTAAGCCTAGACGATGCCTTAAAACATCATAACGCACTCAAAACTATCCGAAAACAAAGATTATAGCCAATTTTAGCTTCGAACTTTGGCCTACGTTCACGTCCAAAAACACTGAAAATGCCATTTTCAAGGGGTCATAGCTCAGAAAATCCAAATTTGTGGATAGGGGTTCTATTACAAAAAATGCTTCCTTCAAGGTGCTCTACTTCAAAAAATAGGTCCACTATTCCCCCCCCCCAACTGCACTTGATCCAATTTTTGAGCAAATTTCAGCAAGAAAAATAGATTTTCATGGAGAAGCTCTCACAAGCCAGTGCATTTACACGTACATATGTATGTAATGAATTTAGCAGCATACAGTATGCATGGTATTACAGTACAGTCTGTACTGTATATGCACTGTACGTGTAATATGTATTGTTTTACATACATTACTGTATGTATGCTCCGCAAACACATTTTCGGCCTAACGGCGATTCGGCCTAGCAACGATTCGGCCTAATGGCGAAGTTTCGGCCTAGTGGCGATTCGGCCTAGCGGTGATTCGGCCTAGCGGCGAACGACCGAATTTGAAAGGCTGAAAAACACTAGCAGCAGTATGTCGGTTAGTATGCGAATATAAACCCGTATGTTGTGCATTTCAGTGTGCTATTAGTTTTGTTGTCAGATTTACCTATGTAGTAGCCAGAACTGGTGCATCCCCCTCTGGCACCCTCGAAAACATGGGCCCGTATTCACATACTAATACTAACGTTTAAACTTAGTGTTTACACTTATAGTGTTAGCGCTTATAAGCGCTAAGTGTTATTCACAAACTTGAACTTCTAACATGCTAAACATACTTAAGGGGGCGCTCCGGGAATCGGGGGTTACATCGAAAATGGGCAAAAAAATTGGCAAATGTCAAACTTTACTATACATATATGTGCTATGGCCCAAAAGAACACTGGAGGCAAAATTTCAAATCACGTGATCATGTCACGTGACTCCCAGAGCACCACATGTGAGTGAATTTTCGGCAAAAGATAACTCTGCTTATTCTTTGCGTTAGTCACACTTTATATACCAAAATGTAGCTTATGCGCTTCTCTAGTTGAACATTATTTTGGTTTTTAACATTTATGTCATGTTTGGATAAAAAATGTCATTATGTGTTTTCGAAGTCGAACTCTGAGCAATAAAACTATAAAAAAATTTCTAAGCTTTATTTTAAAAAACTAAAAATTTGTTTAACTTTGCAGAGGTTAAGGCTATAATTGTGTAAAATTTTGTAGAAAAATATCTAACCAGTATTTTATAATCGAATGCCGAAAAATTGGTTTTGTATTCACATAGCCTATATTTGAGTCTGCTGCTTCTGAAAATGGTTTCTTGTGCGATTGTTTTACACAGAACGCAATAAAATTGTTTTAATTTTTCATTACGACTAATAAAATCTACGTATCGTCTGTTTGGAAAACCTCAAAAAGCGTTGATGCACTGGCTTACTTGCTGAATTTGTGTAAAAGTCGAATAAAATCAGTAGATTGTCCAATTTTTTTCAAATTTTTTGCTTTGGAGATATACACGTCAAAACATCAGAAATAGTATTTTGGGCAACTTTCCTTCAAGAATGATAGGTCATTTCGGCTGTTTTAAAAAAATACGGCCCAAATCCTTGATTCCCGGAGCGCCCCCTTAAGGTGGTAGTAACGAATGTGCAGTGTTTTTCAACAGGCTAGTATTCAATAATGAATTAACTTTAGAGCATAATTTTTATATCGTTAGAAAGCGCTACTTTTCTTCTACATTTAAGCAAAGTTTTATTGTACAACTGTGAAGATGATTTGTATGGCACGTGTTAAAACTAGACCAATTTGGCGTTTTTGAGCACTTTCAAATCTGGCCACCTTTTGAAGAGTTTTAACAACAAAAACATACAAAAAATTGCACAAATATTCAAAAGTGAATTATCTAGACCCAAAATGCACGATTTCATAATTTGTCAATTATTAAATGAAATATATGGTTTCAAAGTAAAAACTTTCTATTCACACTCAACTTTCGGGTTCTATATCTGCGCAAAAATATAAGCAATTTGAAAAATTTTAATTTTGGGTCTAGAAAATTTGCAAAAGTTTATTCATGTTCATTTTTGTGTTAATGCGCTGCGCATGCGCTTAGAAAAGTGGCCAAAACTGTTAAATTTCCATTCTCCTGTTGTGTAGTTTGGCTTGTTGGCTTGGCTTGCTCCTAAAAATTTTTCACATGATCCCGCTAACTTCATTGGCCATTTTGTGTATATGAATCAATTTTTTACAGACTTCATTTTCAAAAAATACAGTTTGAATCAACTAAATTTTTTCAAAAATTTAAAAATCACTGC